>KZ809301.1:91660-111682 GCA_000696205.2 Oncopeltus fasciatus | reverse complement strand
TAGCACTACATTGGCACTTCTTTATAGGAAAAATTGTATCTTTTAAAGATTTTATTATGTATTATTATTCCAAAATTGGCTCCAAATTAACTTGATCTTCTTTCTTTTCTTTTTTTTACAATTTTCTATTTTATTATTATTTTAATTATTGTACTGTATATTATACTTTGTCTACCATTAGAAGTAACCTATTTCATTGGAATTTGCTATTGGGCTGCTAAAAATAATTGGAGAGCACTAACAAAGGTTATTTTTAAGAACTAACTCTGAATTTGATTCTATTCATTCTCTCAAAAATTCGAGCGAGGGGGAATAAAAGGGAGTGAATATGTATAACCAGATTATGTCTGTATTCATAATATCATTTTATTAGAATTTAAACCAAAATAATAATTAAATGCGTGCTTAATAAATAACTTATATTTTTAAATATACCTCTGCTAGATAATGGTCTTCTGTAGCAGATTGTTTTTTCACGAAGTTGTACTCTACCTTCAGCATCATCAAATTCATTCAGTGACTTCTTAATTGAATCTCTATGAATCTCCTTTTCTGTGATGTTCCTCTTTTCAACTTGATTCTGAATTGCCTGAATAAAAATTAGAATTTGTGCATTCTTCTTATGTGGTGAATAGAAGGATTACCTTATATAGTGTCTTTATTATTTGGTTCTAGCATTATTTTGAAGTAATTCCAATGTTGTAATCAATAATTTTCTATCTCTAATAAAAATTAGTATCCTGCTGTCAGATACTTCTCCCTAGAGGCCTACAAGGAGTGTAAAGAAACAATTGACAGAAGGCAAAAACTGAATACAGTAACCTTGATGTTCTGGTGACACCCTCACCTTTAATAATAATCAAGGACATTTATAATGATATTTTAAAATTATTATTTTAAGAAAAAAAAAATATGAGCCATGGCTGTATTCGAACCCGCATTTTTTTATAAATAGCCATGCATACTAACCTCTGACTTAAAGAGTTGAAGCCCACATAGTGCATAGGCTTGTATATTGGCTAGGATCAGAAAATACAGGTTTGAATCCTATAATGGCTTAAGCTTTTTCTTTAAAGTAATTATAAAATATTATTATATCTATCCTCAATTATGAATAAAGATCCCATATGTATAGGTCCCAGAGGACTGCTATGAGTCTCCATTAAAGTGATTGTATTCAGTCCACCTTTAGAGACTTACCTGGGAGACTAGGGCTTCCACTTCAGGGTAGAAGTGTCTGACATTGTGGGATTTGAAGTCATTTAATGCAGGGATTAGCACTTCTGGCTTGTGATAAAAAATGTAGATAAAAATCCAGCTGGGGTTTAAATTTTTTTTCTAAAATAATAATTGCAAAATATCATTATAAATATCCTCAATTATTATAACTGAAACATGTTAAAGCTATATGTTTAATTATTAAAATAAAGCAGTGAGTTGAATTGATAATAAGTGAGTATTTAGGACTTATTTGTGATTAGAATTGGGTCTACTTCATAGATGTGAATAATGTAGTAACTACCAAATAAAAATAGATACCAAGGTTGTGGTTGCTTGACTTTCGACCCTATTAATGGTTTAGGAGATGGCTTGTTCATTTTTGTGTTCTCTCTTAACCCCCATGACCTAGCTAAGATCCTTTCTCTTGCTAAGAACAGAAAGAACCAAAACTTATTAAAACCTTGTGAAGAGTTAAATATTAAATATTAAAAAATCTATGTTTGATCTAGTTACCTTCAAAACCACTTCCTCAAGCATCACTAGATCGCACCCTCAACATGGAATTAAGCTATTAATGCCACAGAGGCTGTAGGAAGAATTATGAAGATTTTGGTACATTTGTTTTAAGAAGATAAAAAAATCTTTGAAGAAGCATCTGGAGTACTTCAATTTGGCGTACAATGTTTTAAAAGAACTTTTTCATGTATTTTTGAATCTCAATGTGCAGGAACATGAAAACCTGTTTGATAGATATAAATTAGATAATCCATCTTGTCTAGTTTCTGGTTTTAGTTGTGATTTATTTTACAATACAATTATTTCATTCACATACCCTAGCCACATTCTACTTTGCAATATTTTTTCCTTACCTTTTTTATAACCAATATCCTGTTATTATCACCACTTGCTGTTGGAAAAATTTCTAGGGTTTTAACCTTTCATGATGAAGTATTTTCTTTAAGATTATTCAAGTATGATATTTTTGGGATAATAATAAGATAAAAATCTTCGTTTGAATTCAAATTCAACTTAATTTTTGTTTTGAGTTGCAGTTAGTTTATTTTACTTTCCTCAGTAAAGACACATTTTATTAATTTTTGGAAGTCTTTGTGTTCTTTTCTGCTGTGAGCTTCCTTCTTATTGCCAGAAAGTCTTCAAATCCAGTGTATGGTAAATTAATTTCTCTTTCAGATATTGAACATGCCTTCCCATTAGTGGTGGACCTTGGGTTTCTCTGAAATTCTGCTGCATCTCAACTCACCTCTTGATTATATTGTTCCTTTCTTTTAGGATCACCAAAATATATTTGTCTCACTGAGCTGTCCTGTCATAAGTTGATAAAAGCACCTTCCTGACCCTAAGTTGGAAACAATATTTTTACCGTTCCTTAAAATCATCATTCCTCATCCTTATAATTTGTCCATTACCCTTGGATTGCCTTGACAAAAGATTAACCTTGACCTAGAGGGGGGGGGGGGGATCAAATTGCCATTTATCTTCTTTAAAGTAATCACACTGTAATCTTTATACATTGTGTATTTGAAATTCTTCTAATTCATAACAGGGAAAGGAACTTTCTTAAATTATATTTTATAAAAAATGTTGATGTGCACATGTACTTAATGTGTTCTACAGCTAGTGATAACATAACCTTACCGATCTCAACTAAATTGTAGTTCTTTTTCAATACACCTTTACAAATGGTTTATCTAAATTTTCCATCACTAGATAAAATATTTTATCTTTAAAATTAAATTTATTTTCTTTCAGTGCTAAAATATCCTAGAAAACATAAAAGTATTATTTTATTTAATGAAGGAAACAAAAAATATATGCAACTCCACTTTCATTGAGCTCGAAAGAATGTATAATGCAATTGACATTTGTATATCTGGGTGGGGGAGGGGGAGTTCTAGCGCTCATTAGCCATTAGTTCTACCATCTCCCATTGTATTTTAAAGTCTAAAGATTCATCACCTTGAACTATTTTGACATAATCACACTTTACACGGTCCAACCCGGAAAAAACTTTACATACATCTGATGACTGTGGAAGCCTACGTGAACATTTTACATACATAATCACACTTTTAAAATTTTCATTCTTTTTCAGTATATTCTTCACATAAACTACATTAGATAGAATTTAGGGCCTTAAATATTATTATTAATATATGTATTAGAGCAAATATAACAAAGCTCTTGAAAGTATGGGTTGAAAAATCACAGTTATTCTTTTAAATTGAAGTTTTCTTATAAATCATCTATGGTGTATAATATTCATCAGAAACAAATTCCCTCCTTCATCCCTTCCCTTTGCACTGTTGTTTTGTCCAAAAATATGTATTGGCTTGTTTTCCAAGGATAGAATGATGCAATTCCTTCATATTGTGTCGTGGTTGTATTTAGGTTCCTTTTGGTTCAAAATTAGCTGCCACCTTGGAGATCCTTGAAGATCATTTCTTTTAAATTAAAAATAAATCATATTATTATAGACATTTTTTTTTTTATTTTATTTATTTATCAGGATGAATCCCAACCAGCTCCTACTTATAACCCTCAGGTTGAAGCTATATCACCTACATTACCTGCTGAAGCCTTGCAAGATGACTCTAACCTCCGCACTACAAAAGATGAACTGCTCCATGGTATTGCAAAAGTGGACCGAGAAATTACCAAGACAGAATTACAGATAGCTAAGCTAAAGAGAGAACAGGTAATTTTCAATATTATTTATTTTATATCCCATTATAGTTCAAAATATTTAATTTATCCCTTTCTATTTTTATTTTTTATCACTTATTCAATAAGTTCTACACTTTTGCCTCATAGTCACATGAATACTATTTATTTAAGAGCTTGAATGAAAATAAATGTTTGTTTTTTTACCAATTCTTATGAAAAAATATGGTTTCTCGCTTTACATAACCATAGATAATATAACATGTATATATACAAGATTTACTAAATACTTAATGGAATTTAATATGTATGAAATATAAATGGAATTTATGTTCTGCAATATTTTTACATATTTAAGAAGATATTTAAAAATTTAAGAGGGACCTTCTTTCAGCTTATTCATTTTATTTATAATTCAGGAAGGTAGACACTTGCTCTTCAAAGATGTTCAAATTGAACATCCAGTTAATTAGCCTCTTGCAATTTTAATTTGACATCATTATTTTATTCTAAATAAATTTGTTAGGTTTGATTTAATAATGTGAATAACATTTGTGAGGGTGTGTTGCATGCATGCATGCGCACACATGTTGGTTAGTTGGCTATGAAGTAGTCAGGTAATTGAGGAAGTTTTAGATGAAAAGGAAGATGACTTTCTTCATTGGCCCATAGAAGCTTTTGTCACAAACATTGGCCTTAAGAAAATTAACCTTTTCTTAATTATTATCAAAATGTTGTTTATTTTACTCCTTGAATTTTTTGTCTGGATGTGCTATATATATTATTAAGCTAGTGATATTGTTAGCTTAACGTTATAAAATTAACTATTTTTTAAACTTCTTTTCCCTTTAAGATTAGGGATATTTTTCTTTTCGTCAAGTTGAAAAATACTTTGATACAAAAATAATAAAAATAACCCTTACTACTTGCATAAGAGGAATAATTATAATCTTATTCACTGTATGAATCCTCAGAAGAAAACTACATTCTCTTTCTTCAAGCCAACGCTAACTTTAAGGCTTCCTTTGTAGTAAAGTTCATATGCTCATCCATAAACTAAATAGCTAATAAGAATGATACAATTAACTGACTAAATTTAAAATAACATAGACTTATCTACATACTAAAATAATTATTTGGATGTGTACACTTGTTACATTGCTTATGAGAAACTAAAAATAAACTAAGTAGTGGAAAATATTTAATTTTCTGAAAACTAGATTATCTAGCACAGAAGTAAGAAAATTATATTTCCAGCACAGGAATCCGCCAATCTTGGTCTAAAAACTGACAGGTGATTAAGAGAGTAAGGAAATGAGCTGAAAAACTTATTAACTGTCTGTGTACAATATATATAATTAAAACTGGGGCTGTATTAAGAGATCAATAAATGGAATCAAAGTTAAAATTCAGTAAGTTTATCATTCAATGAGAAAGACTTCATGTCTCCAGGAGTTTCATATATCACACAGAAAGTGAATATGATAAGTCTGCATCATTCATATTTTAGTCTATTCCTCATATGACCACATTAGTCTATTTCTTTTGATACACAGAGTTTTTTTAATTAAAAGGGTTGTAGGGACTTATTTTATCATCATAAATTTAATGTTAGTATGTGTTTTGTATAAATTCTAGTTTATTTACATAAAAATTCATTTCTTATTGTGATGGCAGAAGTGTAGACTTATTTATTTTTTTTATTTTTATTGAATGGATTTTGAGAACCATTTTCTTTTATTTAATTTCAGTTTTATATTTTTGTTGGGCCTTCATTTTGTTTTTCAATTAATCATTATTTATCACTTGTTGACAAAATTCCAATTTTGCTTCCTCAGAATATTTTACTTCAAGCATTGTACCTGTCTGTTAAACCTTAAAGTGACATTCAATTAGTGAAGTAGATATAAAATAAAAATTTTTAGTCATCACTTCAGTATCTTTTATGTTGTCAAGTGTTTTTATTGTAATATAAAATTTGGGCTTAAATGCTGCACTGTATATTTTATTTATTAAGACATACAAATGTCAATTCAGGATGAGTGGAATCAACAGACACGGTTTTTCTTTTGGCTTGTCTATTTCAATTGTCAAATTGTTATTTTGGCCTTTCAGATATAGCTATATCAATCTTTGTTTCGAAGTACCAATTGTATGCTTACTCAATGGGTGAGTATGAGAGTACTGTATATGTGAGTACTATATGTTTTATTTTGAAAGTATAGTATGTCTAAATAGTGAATCATTTTATGCGTGAGCATGTAGGCATTGAAGCTTTTGTGCATTTACACAATTTTTATAAACTTTATAGAAAACTGCATTAAAATGTATTTTAAAGTCTAAAGATTCATCACCTTGAACTATTTTGACATAATCACACTTTTAAAATTTTCATTCTTTTTCAGTATATTCTTCACATAAACTACATTAGATAGAATTTAGGGCCTTAAATATTATTATTAATATATGTATTAGAGCAAATATAACAAAGCTCTTGAAAGTATGGGTTGAAAAATCACAGTTATTCTTTTAAATTGAAGTTTTCTTATAAATCATCTATGGTGTATAATATTCATCAGAAACAAATTCCCTCCTTCATCCCTTCCCTTTGCACTGTTGTTTTGTCCAAAAATATGTATTGGCTTGTTTTCCAAGGATAGAATGATGCAATTCCTTCATATTGTGTCGTGGNAAAGCTCATGATGCTCATATGCTTTTGGCAAATCTTGGTCCAAAAATTGATCTGGTTAGTATTTGCATTTATATTTTGCTTAATAGTTTTTCTAGTTTTATGTTTACCTAGTGGCTTTTAGTGTAATAATTACGAAATATATTTTCATTCTCACTGTATTTATAAGTAAGAAAATATAGATTAATTTTCTACCCCTCAGGAGAATAACTTTGTCAAAAAAGAAAAAAAAATTCTAAGAAGAGGCAAATCTGAATTCTGATTCAATTTCTGTGCATTTCACTTCCTCACAATCCTAATTTAGCATTTTTAATCACTGGTTTGTCTATGTGTCTATTTATCATCTTAATAAGTTGAACGATATTGTTATAGTTGCAGCTCTTGTTATGCAGGGTTTGATTTTGAATTTTTATTTTTCAAAAATTTTGAACTGACTCTGTCTTGTCATAAATTGCTTGTAAAACAGTTGTGAGGCACACCATACCCTCGTACCTGTGTGTGTTATTCAGTGATTTTGTAAGAAATGTTTTGAAATATTGTTCTCTTTTGTTGAATATTAACAGTATAAATTCCAAAATTGTATACTGTCAATATTCAAAGAAAGATATGGGAAAATTTTGGAGAAATGAAAAAAAATTGGTAAAATAAACTAATTAGTTCGACCCTCTTAATCATTCTCGTTTTCAAGAAATGTTTATATTTTATGGTTATCTGTAATTCTATTGATTGTGGATCCTACTCGAAGAATATATAATATACTCCAAAGTAGTGTATGTAAAATGAAACCTTTTCTAGCTTAAAATAATAATCAGACCCTATTATTTGAGTGCTGTAAGTTTTAATTTAGACTTAATATTGGCATATTAGTATTGTTTCTAATTAACAAGAATACAGTGTTGAATTAATGGGAACTGAGCCTATTCTTTAATTTTTTTTAACAATGAAGTCATTCCTAATTGAAATTTTAGAGCTTGCAAATGAAATACCTTTTGCCCATTTAAAATGTAAATAATACAAAAAGGTCAGCAGTGAAGGACCATTCTTAATTCTCATTGCCCTATCATATATAGCACTACTGGATTATTGTTAAATTAAATTAAATTTTAATGTTTAGAAATGTATACTGTATGAAATAATTCAAATTTGAAATGAATTTTTAAGAATTTTTCCTATATTAATTATATAGTATTATAGCAAAATATGAAATGCTATAAAATGTACAGCAGTGGGAAATGTCAATAGTAGTTCAAATAATTTGTATTTCATGCTTTTGAATCCATTTATAGCAGCATTACAGCCTTGTAATCTGTAAAAAAAAAAAAAAATTTTAAATCCTTAATTGGTATGAAATGACTTAATTGGTCATTAGCGCTAATGACCACTAGCTGTCGATGCACAATAGAAAAAAATGGCATGCAAAATAAATACTGTTATTTTTTGCTTGAAGATGGTGAAACTGAACTCCCAATTCAAAGGCCCTATTTTGGTTCAAAAAATATGGGGGGATTAACTTCCATACAGAATATCAAGTTTCCACCACTTTTTAGTGTGTAATATAATTTCTGAAAATAGTTTTGTATATTTTAGAATCACTCTTTTTATACATCTCATATAGTAGTATTTTAACATTCCAAACTTCGATGCGGTAGAATACATTACCAAATTTCATGGAAATTCATTTAGAGTTATCTGGAGTCAACAAGAGCCAACATTGTCATCAATTTCATAGTCCTTAAAATGCCCAGTATTATGATATTATCTTCTATAATAAATGTTTCTAGGAAATTGATTATAGACTTTATTTCTTTGTTAACTTTAATTATTCAGTTAATTTAAATGCTTATTATTATAATATCAACTATTTATCAACAATAATACTTGTAATCATAGTATTTTTAACGAAGAGGGATTTGTAATGCATATAAAGTAATACATTAATCTGTTTTATTTAAAAATAAGAATAACTATTAATGAAGATTGATAGAATGATTGCATTTTACAGAAGATAAGTATATCTAAACTCTATGTGGAGTTCAAGCATATTTTTTGTTGCTGTTAGTATGCGGAAGGATAATGCTGACATTTTAAAACAAATAAGTTCAAGAAATTAGTACATGTGGTTGATTTTCTATATATTTGTGCAGGCCAGGTAGCAATTCAATAGTTTGATTTAAAAGATTGAAATAGTTCTAATAATATCAACTAATAATAATTCATTCATTACTGAAATGTAACCCTTCCTATTCTTTTACTGAATTTAAAAAAAAAAAAAAAAAAAAAGAAGGGGGTGAAAAGGAAGTAAATTTATTCATATGGAGATAAAGAGTGAAATTTTCATTTGCTGATATTTAAAAAATATATATATTTTTCTTTGCTTTCATTTCTGCAATATATACTTTTATTTTGGGAAATTATAAGGTTATATTATATAAACTTCGGGAGCTCCTAAATGACTGTAGCATGTATATTTTTAAACAGCTTTTTTGTCCGTTCATATTATTTAAATAAATGGCATCCAATTCTCCACTGTCCAAATTTTTAGTGACAATAGTTGCTGAGTGGGAAAGGACTAATTGTATTATTAAAATTGAGAAGGAATATAGTTACCAATACTTCTTCCAGGTTCAACCGTGTCTCGGAGAATTTATGTGCCAAGCTCATCATTTGATACTCAATACTTCTTGAACCCGTAAGAAGTATTGGTAAATATGTCTGAGGACCGTGAAAGCCTGCGTGAACAACAAGGAATATATTGCCAGAGAAAGTTGGCCTAAAACACAAACCTATATAAGCCCGTGTGTTCTGTATTACTTAAAGACCTTGTGAGGTTTCTGTTACTAAGCAAAAATATGCTACTTTTAAATATTTAAAATTAATTCTACTTTAACTTCAAATCCAATATTATATTTTAGAAAATATTAGAAAGAATTTTTTTTAAAAGTATAGTGAACATTAAGCATATTAAAATTACTATATAATTAATATTTTTACAGCTAATGTATAAAATTAATTAAAGGAATGATGAGGGTATACAAATTAATTCCATTTTTTATATTTTGTTTTAAATTTGTATCCTTGTTCCTTGGACATTAAAAAAAAATTCTGCCTCTTCCTAATTGAAAATATGAGTGAGTAAGGTCAAGATTATCTGTCTCCTTAAGCACACTTGATCTCACCATTCTATGTTGATCAAGGTTAAGTTAACTTCACTTAGTCTTCACTAAATAACTATAAAGCCCATACCATCTTTCTTCCCCAGTATATGGTCAGAGGAGGAATTTTTCCTTTTTACAGCCAATTTCAGAAGTTTGTCCATGGGTTTCTGGCCCTAAAGTTTTTTATACATAGGTGTTACATATACTTTGCATTCATTGTTTTTAACCTCATTTTCCGTTTATAAATTATACATGCGATTGATGTTCCTATCGAATTCGCAATAAAAAAATGAAATAATTTTCTTAGGTAATAACTTATGATCTAAATTATATTTATTTCAGTTATTTTAAAATGTAAAAAATAAAAGGTAAATTTGACTTATAAGGAATACACACAAACACTTGTGGTATTTCCAATTAATGCAAAATTAGAGTAGGTTAATTTTTTTTATACTAATTATTATTAATGTAAATTGTTTCAGCCATTGTATAATCAGCCTTCAGACACTGCTGTTTACCATGAAAATAAAAAGAGGTAAGAGCATGGTTTAATATCAGTTTATAGTTATTCTTGGTTGAATTTTGTAATTAAATTTACTTCTGTTATATACAGGCATTCAATCTTTCGAAAGAGGCTTCATGACCACTTGCGTAAAAAACACATTGAACGAGAAGCTCGAGAAAAGCATTTAACTTCCACTTACTCTCAAATGGTTCAAGACTGGCTCAAAAAAGTTGAGAAGGTGTGTGTACTATTATTATGGTTCAGTTATATATTAATTGTTAAAAACTAATTATATTGTTTAAATGTTGAACACAAAATATATTTCTTTGTTCACAAGGTCAAGTCCATAGGATTGATTACGTTTCCTTATTGGTGCAATTTGTCAAAATGATGCTTTATTGACATCAATGACCAGTGTTTTGATTTTATGCTGATAATGTTTGGAGAAACATTTTTGCAATAATTGTACATGAAAATTGCAAATTTTTCATTCAGATATGTCAGTCTATTTGTATTAACTCATTAAAGAGTAAATCCCTATTGAATATAAAAAAATAGAGGTGTTGATTTTTGTTATGATATATACAGATATATATATATTATCCATTTTTGTATTATATATCATAAGTATCTTTAACGTTTCATAGAAATTCAAATTTATTCACTGAGTTTTCAAATACTTGGAAAATCAATCAAATTCTATGTTGCGGGATAGAAGTTTGCCAAAGCTCAATTGGTTTTTCATTATATCAATGCTAATAAATAAGTTACCTGAAGGACTCACTCAGAACTTATAAGCTATAAGCCAAAATAATGTGTATCTGAGTGGCTATTTGGCAATCATATTGAATATATGTTTCGCAAGTCCATGGATTAAAAGAGGGAATATTTTATTTAAAGAAATGAATAGTATATTAATATACTAATTTTTAGTGCAAGGGAACAGAATAAAAAAATCTAACTGTCCTAGCCAGGACTTGAACCTGGATCTCCTGCTATCCGGGCCGGTGCCCAGTATAGCAGGAGATAAGTTATCAGACTGGTCCTGGTAGCATAATTGGTAAATGCACTGGCCCGGATTGCGGGAGATCCAGGTTCGAGTCCTGGCTGGGACAGTTAGATTTTTTATTCTGTTCTCTTGCACTAAAAATTATTAATTTAGTGCAACAATTGTAACCTTATGTTAAAAATATATTTATTTTGTTTATATTTACTCTTAAATTTAATCTATAGTTATTAGAATATAAAAGTAATATTTATTGTTATTAAGTGTGTGTGTGTACATTCCTTTATATACAATTATAAATTTCCTAAACATATTCAGGTTATTTCTCTGTCATTAGACAAATCATCAATCATTCTCGTGCTCAAAATATCCTTTTTCAAACTCCCAGTACTTCATGAATATGTATGTATGTATCAATTCAGTGTGGACAATTCTCCCCAAAGCTCAGGCATTATTTCTCCAAACTTTGATCTTCTCTTACTCTGTGTGCTAAGTTGTTATATAAAATTGTTTTGTAATCAACTTAAGATCAAAGCTCCAAGAACTTTCACTTGCACAGACAGAAGGGAATTGACCCAGAATTATCCCTGAACTCAGTCAGCTGCTGTGCACATTTTTTATTTTGCAAAACTTTCCTAGATTCTTTAAATTGCATATTTTATGCTACCAACAAAGAATGATCATAGGTTAATCATTTACATGTTAGTCAGAGGTTAAAGCAGATTTATGTTCACATTAGTTGAATTTATTATTTGAATAATTTAATAATTTTCTAAGCTTCACAGTTTCTTTAAAAAATAGTCTGGATTCTTACCATTCTAATACTGGTAAGAATCCAGACTATTTTTTAAAGAAACTGTGAAGCTTAGAAAATTATTAAATTATTTAAATAATAAATTCAACTAATGTGAATTTATAGAGCTAGTCTTTATCTGATATATCCCCATCATCGTCTGTATCGGAATTAGCAGGTGAATATTGCTCAAGCATTCAAAAATTGAAATGAATTCAAATCCTCTATTGTGTATATTAATACTGGTTTTATATTGTTTTGTTTTTTCACAAGAACATGTACATTTCTTCTCCATGCAACTCTGATTTAACATATTTTTAAAAAAATGAATTAGTTGTCTTTCTGAGCTCTCAGCAAAAAATTTTTGTAGCGTGAAGACCTTGGTTTTCCATTCACTCCCATCATTTTGTGGCTAAAAAATGCTGTATACACTGAGAAACGCATAATTTATTTTTACTGACCCGACAATAATCCACAGATGTCACAACTAGTTCTGCTTAGGGTCATATTGGAGGGACTCTCTCTAGAAGAACTAGCCTATTCTAAATGCACATAGCTCTGACCAATTTTTTATTTATCGATGAAAGCCTGTTCAGTGCATTTCTATCCCTCAGTATCAGACTTGAGTGGCCTTACTTATCCCTTTAAATATGTCCATGTTCCAATTTATCAATTTTATTCTTGAAAAAAAATAGAACTTGAATTTTGTTTGTCTTATACATAAAAAAAAAATTGATCATCGATTTCAAATAATAATTTTATTGTGTTTTCTTTCTATAGAAATTTATTTAGCTTTCTGGGGTGTGTAATCATTCACTGAAACAAAAATAGGAATTCCTTTTAATGAACTTGTATTGCCCAACTCACTAAAGTTTCTTAATATCACAAAGAATTCAACTAGACTTCATTCTGATGCAATTACTTTCCTTCCCTAAACATAGATTTAAGAACCGATCATTCTTATATTATAGTTTAAATATTTAAAACTATCAATTTTATTTCAAATATTTTAATTCAATTCTTCAGTTTTCTTTCATTTGAGTTAATAATGTGCATATAATTGGATTAATGTTAAACATATGGCTTACACCTGCAGAGTAATTTTGTTTTTTATTTTTAAGATTGAAAATTCTCAGAAGAGGAAGGCCAAGGATGCAAAAAATCGAGAATTCTTTGAGAAAGTATTCCCTAAATTGCGTAAGCAAAGAGAGGATCGAGAGAGGTTCAATAGGGTTGGTGCTCGTGTAAAAAGTGAGGCTGATATTGAAGAAATCATGGATGGTCTACAGGAACAAGAGGTAAAGTCAAGACTTACATTATTTATTAGACAATCAATTAGAATTAATAAAAAAATGCAAGACTGAATGAAATGTTTCAACTATTACTAAGTTTTGAACAGTTCATATTTTTGAGTGGCAATTTATAAGAAGTTGATATAATTTTTCTTAACAGTACATATATTATTGTAATTGACCTGAAAATCAAATCTATAATTCCCCTTCAAAATTTTAATTTTTTTTTGTTTTTCAAGGCATATAGAATCTGAAAACCTACTAAAAAGAAAAAAATCTACCATGTTTCATACTTTGTTTTTCTTGAAAATGGTTGAATCAAACTTGACCAAATTTGGTATTTAGGTTCTATCAGTTTTGATAAGCCTAATTTCATACAAGCTTGATTCTTTAACAATTAAGGATTTCAAATCTTATGTAAATAATTTTGATGAAATTTGAAATATGTGTTGGTGTTGCATGTGTTCCAAATGACCCTATGAAGGTTAAATTAGAGATTGAAAATTCAAAGCAGCTACAATTTCAAACTAATTGAAATGATCAACCTTTTTGACAAAAGTGCTGAGACCTACCAACTTTTAAAAGGCAAAAAAAATTAATAGAATAACCTTATGTTTAGACTTTAAACTTACTTAACAAAAGCCTATTCTACATGTTACTGTAGAATATGGGCTTTTGAGTACAGTATGGAGTGCACCTATTTCCATGTTAAAAAGTTTAATTCCATGTTAGAAGTTCTTTCTAATTTATAATCAACAAATGTCAAAATTATTTTACATTTTCCCTTAAATTAGATATTAAGATTTTATAATATTTATTTTTAGATGGAGGATAAAAAAATGAGGTCCTATGCAGTTGTACCCCCATTGCTTCTTGATGCTAAGCAACGGAGCATTTACTATGTTAATAACAATGGTCGCTTGGATGATTTTGCTGCTGATTACAAAGAGAGACAACTTTTAAATGTGTGGACCCAGTCTGAAAAAGAAATTTTTAAAGACAAATATCTTCAAAATCCTAAAAATTTTGGTGCGATTGCAACATACTTGGTTAGAAAGAATGTTTGTGACTGTGTTCAGTATTATTATCTCAGCAAAAAAACTGAAAACTACAAACGCCTTCTTCGTAAGTTTCTTTCTCTTATTCATTAAGATCATGCATATGCCAATTTTATGTAAAACTGTAGTTGTCCGTTGATATAATAGTGGTAAATATTGTCGGAATTCAGTTAATAATAAGTTGAATGTATGCCAACAGGCCAATATAAATACTTATAGTTCATACATTTTTTTTATTTAAAAAATTTGTGAACCCTCTGACCTCCATTCATGTTCCCCAATGTCACCTCCCTTCATTTATTGTAGTTAACCCTTTCAGACCTGGCATACACAAATGTACACGTAAAATATAAAAAAATTTTTGGTATTTATTTCGCTACAAGTGCAATTGTACAAATTTTCTTTTAGATTCATTGGACACAAAAAAAGTAATTCAGGTCTGAAAGGGTTAATCTAGTTACAGTAATTTAAAGATTAGGTTTCATTATTATTGGCTCCAGACATCTGTATTAGTTTAATGTGTCTGTGTGTGTGTGTATGATATGAAAAGTAGTAAATATCTTCTATACATCATAATAAATTTAATTGGTTGGGTATTAGGATTCTACTTATACAATTAAAACCCTCCATGCTTATCTTATCTCCTTCCATCAGAGGTAATTTCTGGCATTAAGTCATAGTTGTTTCCTCCCTCTTCTATCCTAAGGAAGTTATTGACTGTTTTTCAGTTTTTTTTTGCCTGCTATCACTAAATTTGGTAAAAAAAATGATTCACTTGACAAATGCTTAAAATAATAAAAGTTTATTATTTATTTATTCGGTTTGAATTTGAAAAAAATTTCTGGATTGCTAATTATTCAATTACAAATTAGTACTTCATTAAATTCTGATTACTAATACAGTTTATTATTTTTATCTTCCTTTTATCATATTTTATATCCTTAGCTAAAAAAATTAGTAATAAGTGTATATTTTAATTTTTACTAAGACTTATTTTATTATTTCTATTAACTTCAAAATTTTATATTTTGTTTAACACAGTTACTTTTTATTTTTCATTCATGAACTCATTATAAAACTTGTTTGACACATACAGGTAGATCACGCCAAAGACAGCGAACAAGGAACCCACAAAGCAAGGTTAATAGTGTGACAGTTCCAAATACTAATCTTGATATCTTAACTACTGCATCAGGTGTAACTACTCGTCTCCAACGAGAACAACTCCAAAAACAAGAGCCTCTTCCAACTACTGCAGCTGCTGAATGTGACAGCCATTCTTCTTTTATTTTGGAAACATCTCAACCACCACCATTACTTCTTCCCAGGTGTGCTTTAAAGAAAAAATAATCATATAATAAGTTGCTGTTTTACTGTCTCATATTTTGGTGGGTGGTGGAATAGGTTAATTACATTGTCTCGTTCTATTATAGTTAACATATATGAAGACAATATTATAGTTAATATATTTGAAGACAGTACATTCAATAAATTTACTTACAAACAGATTACACTCTAAAATTACTAGAACGGGTTATTATTGAATCAGGTCCCATTCCCCATGCTCCACAAAACCCAAAATATTTAGAATTAACCAAATTTAATTTGAAAAAAGTGTCTTCCTCTTTCCTTTCTAATTTGTTGAAACATTACATAGTACTATTAGATTTTTTTTGTTGGGGTTCGGTCAAGGTAGATCCAGTCATGAAAATGTGATCTTAGGGACACGATGTCCCCTTTTACCTTCATGATAGCCCTGAAGCTGGCTTACAATCTAAGCCGAAACATTGGCAGATAATTTTTAAAAATACACATTTTTTAAAATTTGTATTTTTTTTTTGGATCTACTTTGACCGAACCCCAACAAAAAAAAATTTAATAATAATATTTATGGTAAAAAAATCTCTCCATTTGATTAAATATTACTAAAATATGGCATCCCAGTTGATAGAAAAAAAAACTATATATATTCTTTATGTTTTATAAAAATGTCCAAATAGAGCTGTATAACCTTTTGGAAAATTAAATTATTATACCTAGAAATTCTCCATATAATTTTCCCATTTGGGTCATTCCAAAAAAAAATAAATATAAATAAAATGAAATGCATGTGGTAAACAAAATATTCTCTAGGTAATAACTACCATAAATTAAATGAAAAAATTGAAGATAAGTTGAATTAACCTTGCATCAAGCTTTCAGTAGCTTGAGATGAACTCTTATTTAAACCACAAAATTGCCTTTAGCATTTAAAATGTTCATAACAAATTTCTTTGTTTACCATTTGGGCTTTGCATTGCTACACCAATTTTTCAAAGAGGAATGAATACTATATACATAGATATATATATACTAAATTAATAATGTACTTCTTTATATCAATGACATAATCATACTTCAGACAGCATTGATGATGACATCAAACACCTTGTGAGTGATTTAAAAAACTATTGGAATTTATTAAAAATTGACTTAGACATAACAGGTTCTGTTAGAATAACAATTTTATAAACAATTTTTTTAAGTATAATGTAATTTCTGAAAAAGGTATTTAGTCTAGCCCTCCAAAGTTAGAAGCTATAAAGATAAAGTAGTTATTTTAACAAAAAAAAAATTTTTTAATCTAACCTGTTGTTGAAAAAAAAAAAAAAAAAAAAATTAATGGTTTCCCCAAAACCAAAAAAACAGTTGAGCCCTTAACAGTAGCCTTTCCAGAAAAAAAATGCACTGATCAATATAAAAGATGAGGAATATATAAATGCAACTTTAAAGGAACTTTTACAAAATATTCCAATATTACAGTGAAGGAAACTAACTGGACTCTGTAAAACAAAAACTAAATGAAGAATTTAACTAGGGAAATTGAACCTAAATGGATCCTAGTTAAAATCCATCTTTCATAAGAAACAAACCAAAATACTTTAAAACTTCATGTAATAAAGACAGTAAGATGATTGCATATAGTTTTTAAAAATAATAATAAAAATATCCCCAAATTCCACCCCACTAGGACCTCAATCTGTTACAGGTCATGTATCTCCTCAACTTATCATGATGGCATGATTCGCTTTGAGATGAAGAGATCAAGCTAGACTGCTAAATAAATAACATTTGGGAGTCAGGATCTATGATCCCCTCGTATTGGCACATAACCAAGAGAGCTATGAAGGATGTGAGCTCGAAAGGTATCCAGCATGTTCACAACAGAAGCTGAGGCTGTTTTGGGAGTTAAAAAAGTGCAGCCATAGAAAACTAGAGCATTCAGAGAGAAGTAGGCTCAGCCTTTCCCTGTAATAAATAAATGGTAAAATTGGGATTAAGTGAAGGCCATGAATCATTTGGGTAAACAGGATGCAACAGCATGTGATGATTCCTGGATGAATATCTATGACAAGATGCTGTCAAAGGGCAATTGGCTTTCAGGTGGGAGCCAAGGCAAGTTGTAGCACCTTCTGTGGGTATGAAGAAATGAAACTTTGTCTTCCCTTGACAAGAGAGGAAAGATACTATGTCTTCGAATAATTTAGTGATTTAGAAGCAAACAGTGATAAGCGATAAATATTTGTTGGGTCAAAGATACGAGTCAAAAATGACAGCTTGTTGTGTTCCGTGCGTTTAGCATCAAAGTGTATCACTCTTTATCCCAACAGATCTTTAAAAAATTCGCAATTTATGTCCAAAATTTTAACGATTTCACCTCATCATTTAGAACCAAAGGAGATTCGGAATGTTCCTCAGGCAGATCCTGAAGATCTTGAGGGTGACTGGCTGTCAATTATATGCTAGCTAATAACAACCTAGCATATAATTGACAGCTACTAATAAGGGAAAGTGTCCTTGACCAGCTCACTGTGCTGCGTAGGTTTGCAAAATTTAACCAATAATGGAGGATATTGATGAGGCTCTGCAGGAAGCTGTCAAGTCAAATTCCTCCACAAGTACCCAGGAACTTGCCAGCAGTGTGGTGTGCTGGAATATACTATTAGTTGCCATCAACTTATAGATGGTTAAAGAGACATTGGTCCCTCATGAACTTACTCCTCAGCAAACAGCTAAGAGGTTAGAAATTTGTTGAGAAACCCTTCTGATATAAGATTTTACCAGAAGATTGTTACTTTTGATGAAAAGTGGGTTTACTGGCAAAATCCAAATACCTGTAAGCAATGGCTTGATGAAGGTCAAACTGCTTTTCTGGTTTCTGCCAGGGGGTATAATCTTAAATTAAATCTTTGCTTGTTTTTTGGAGTTTTGAAGGTATTATTCATTTCAAATTTGTTCCTGACGATGAGGAAGTCGAGGAGCCTTTCAGGAAGCTGAAGAGTCACAAAGCACCAGAAATGGATGATCTTTCATCAGAGCTCATTATGTATGAAGGAGAAGGATTGATAAGGGCCCTCCAGAAACTCATCACAGACATGTGGACTAGCGAGGTTCTACTGGATGGATGAAGTCCTTAATTTGCTTGGTTTTCAAGAAGGTAGATCCCATCCAATGCAGTAACTTCAGGGGCATATCTCTCTTCCCTTGTGTGTACAAAGTACTTTCGAACATTCTGTTCAGGCGGCTGCTACTAGGGCCTTACCAGTGTGGATTTAGATGAGGCAGGTCAACAACAGACCAAATATTTAGTTTCAGGACAATACAATAGAGAAGGTGAATTCATCACAACCCACCACCTGTTTGTAGATTTCAAGGCGGTCTATGATAGCATTAAGAGGACAAGCCTTTATGAAGCCCTTTGACAGTTTATTAACATCTCTGAGGAGCTATTTAGGCTAATCAAGATGACTGTGACAGTTCTACTCAAGCTTTCTGTCCGAGACAGGTGTTCGACAGGGGGACACTTTGTCCTGTTTAATCTAGCCCTTGAAAGGGCAATAAAAGATTCAGGCATTCGAACAATTAGAACCAAAATTAATTAATTAAGTCTGTACAATTCCTGGCATTAATGTGATTAGGCGCTCACGAGGAAGCCTACGATCTATAGAGATCCATAGGGAGAGCTCGATATTGTCGATGTTATCAAGCAAGCCAGACCGAGATGGGCTGGGCATGTCGCATGCGTGGACGAGATATGCATCCTGCTTAGACTGCTCACAATGACTATCTATGAAAAGAGAAGAGTTGGTTAACGAAGACAGTACTGGATAGACAATGTGGCCAGTGATGCCAGGACTCTATGGGTCTGCAACTGGATGATAGCAGCCCTAGACAGAGACTCCTGGTGGCTCCTGATTGAGGAAGTCTGGACATGACATTTTGTTGTAGAGCCTCATTAATCATAATTTGGGCACTCTAATTTTGTGATATCTTATTGGTCCTGTTGTCCCAACGACATAATATATCATCCAAATTAAGCCCTCTGGACCAATGCAAAAAAGCCATTGTATCTGTATATTGTTAACACAACAGCAATTTTTTGGTATTACAAATTTATTTGTTTTTCAGCTCTTACTGATGCTGAATTATTTTGGCATTTTTTTCAGCAGCCCCTGCCTTATTCTTTCTTTATCTTTATCCTCCAGTGAAAAGAAAGATTTCCTTTCAGATAAATTAGAAAGGAATTATTTAACAAGCTTCTTGGGGGGTGGTGTGTGATTTGTATTATATATATATATATA
>KZ809301.1:69738-89368 GCA_000696205.2 Oncopeltus fasciatus | reverse complement strand
ATTTTAATTTAAATAATAATTTTTACAAAATAGCATGCTTCACTAGAATGAGATAAGCAGAGGTCAATATTTTGTATTAGATCTTTTGAGCCACATATTTAAATTTAAAAAATCCTCATTTTTAGGTTCCTTTAATTGTCCAATGCACTATGTCTCATATATACCTTACATGTTTTTTATTCTTCCTTGTAAAATGCTCATTGTTCTCCATAAATGCTGGAGTTCTGATTTTTGGCATTTTGTGGTTATCATTTGTTTTTTAGTCAATTTGTGATTAGTTTACATTGTTCTAGATGAACACTAGATGGATTATGTTAAGTTTAATTTAGACTGTCACTTCCTAGTGACTTTTATTAATTTATTTTGTTTTATTTTTTTGTTTTTTATGACTTAGGTGAGAATGTTGATTTTGGCATTCTCCTTTTTTCGGGGTATTGGCCAAACTATTTTTAATCTTATATATTCCTGTCAATAAATATATGGATTTTATGATTTAGTACGTAAATGGAGTTGATTTTTACTAGGATTCGTATTATTGATTTTGATTTTAGCATTTGTAAAACAATACCTAATGAAACATATTAGGGTCTTCAATCCATTAAAGCTTTCTCTCCAGTTTGTCTATCTGTATTTCACTTTTATAGATTTAGAATGGCTCAAATTTTGTATTCTAATATGAATAGCTAATATTTATGATAGTTAAACTTGAGTTCTTAAACTGAGAAACTCCATTGTAGATCATAAAAACTTTGCCAAGGAATACAATATTTTGAACTGATGCAAAGAGCTTATTAAGTACTCTTTCAAAGTGTTAGTTTGTAAGTTTTTGTATAGCTGTCCTTGTCGTCAATTGAGTTCTTGTCTTTTAATTTGAATATGTTCTCCCCATGTGAGTCGTGAGTCAAAATGGAATTCCAGTTAACGAACAGAATTTGAGAGTGGTAAAGGAACATTGTTAAATTTCACAATTATAGGAATTTTTATTCCCCATTTGCCACACAAGTCTGTGATATTTTTGAGATGATTGGTGGTAGTAATGTTTTGTAGGATGTCAGTTTGTTTTCTGTTGTAACATTGGAATTCCTTTCTATGTGTTTGTATAGGAGTCCTTGTCATTGTTTGAGTTCTTGTCTTTTAATTTTAATATGTTCATCCTATGTGAGTCGTGAATCAAAATGGAACCCCAGGTAACGAACGGAATTTGAGAATGGTTAAGGAATAAAATTTTTGATTAAATGGTTAAATTTCACAATTGTTGGAAAGTTTTTCTTTCGTAATTGGAAATTAACTTAAACTCGTTTCATTAATTTTTATTCTCTATTTGCCACACCATTTCTGAATGCTATCAAGATGATCTTGTAGGTTTTTAGAAGCAGTTTTAGGATTGGGGTGGGAAAATAAAATAGACCTGTCATCTGCAAATTGAGCTAAGAGAGTACTTGTATGAGCAGGGATGTCAGCAGTGTACAGAATAAACAGGTTAGCCCCAAGCACACTACCTTGAGGAACTCCCACTTCTACTTTGTAGAAATCGGAGTAATCTAATCCTTGCCAAACCCTAAAGAAATGATTGGATAAGTAAGACTTAAGGATTAGGTAAGTGTTAATAGGAAGTATGGATTGCAGTTTAAACATAAGACCAATGTGCCAGATTCTATCAAATGCTCGAGAAACATCCAAAAAAGCTTCTCGGCAGTACTCTTTGTGTTCAAGGGAAGAGAAAATGTAGTCTACTATTCGAAACACCTGCTGGACAGTAGAATGCTTACATTGGAAGCCAAACTGATTATTTAGTAAAATATTGGAGGTTTCAAGGAATGGCATCATTCATTTTAACAGAATTTTTTTGAAAACCTTTGAGAGTGTAGGAAGGATACTTATAGGACAGTAGGATGATGGGTTATGTGGTGGTTTTCCAGGTTTGGGAAATAGTATTATGTAAAAATATTTCCAGGAGGGTGGGAAGTGTGTAGCTCAGAATATGCAATTATATATGTAAATCAAGAATATGGTCTTGGGAAGAATACAGAGAATCTGACTGGTGATTGAATCATATCTGGGTGATTTGTGCTTAGGTAGATGAGACAGATTGACCTCAGAAGGTGTTACTGCCTTAAGTGGCAAGGACATAGGTAATAGCATGTCCAGAAACTCCTTAGTCTCCATGGCATTGGACAGGTATAAGGTATCTAAATGAGGAGTAAATGTTTGTTTGTTTGACCAAAGATTGTCAATGGAAAATTTATTGTTATTTATTATTCCATGTGAATGCCATCCCATAAATGATTTTCCTCTGATTGAAAGAGATTTTCAATGAGTTTTTGAATAATATTGTTCTATTCAGCAATAGCTCATTCCAATTTGTTGAGTTCTAGGAAATATGTCTCATCGTTTCATATTCCTTAAGCTGTTTCCAGACTTGTTTAATTAGATCAAGTCTCCACTGCATGATACCCATGTCAAGTACTCCTTCCAACCTAATGAGGTAATTCTTTACAATTCTCTACGGGCCTGGCATTATCATTCATAAAGAAAATTCCCTTTCCGATACAGGGGGCATAAGTCTACATAAAGCCTTATTATCACAATTTTTAGTGCAAGGAAACGGAATAAAAAATCTAACTGTCACAGCCAGGACTCAAACCTGGATCTCCTGCTATCCGGGCCGGGGCATTTTCCATTTATGCTACCGAGACAAGTCTGATAAGTTATTAAATTCACAGAATTTAATCTGTGAAATTGTCTCGGTCTTTGGATTGTCTCGGTAGCATAAATGGAAAATGCACCAGCCCGGATAGCAGGACATCCAGGTTTGAGTCCTGGCTGGGACAGTTAGATTTTTTATTCTGTTCCCTTGCACTAAAAATTGTTAAAATTTATGTGGGTTTAAATACCACAAAAAAATAATATTTATAAAAGCCTTATTATGTTCCAAGAACTTATGTTAATTTATAGAGACCATTCTCACACAAGAAAAAACTTGGTACAATTGCCATCCAAGAATATAGAAAGACCCATGAAATCCCATCTGCCAATAAACGTACATTTATCTATATATGCCAATATATTATGCTTACTCCGGTGTAGCATGATGCATTCCTCTCCTATGAGTGTCTTATGGTATAATTACAGCTTTGGAAATATTTATGTCTTAGTTCATCTAATCTGCAAAAAAAACTTTCTTTTAGTTTTCTTAAGTTCACTTCATGTGTATGCATATTAACTATGTAAATTATAAACACCAAAAACTGACTGTTAATGATGGGACAATTTTTGTTAGTATCATTTTCATATTATAATAGTACTCAAGAACTTAGGTCTTAGCAATTTTATCTTTTATCTCAAATTGTTTAGATATGAATCATATTTCAGGATTTAAAAAACAAAAAAAAACTGATAATTAAATTATTAATTCAAGTGGAATTTCATTTTTCCAGCTTCAGTCTATGACCANAAAAAATGTTGATATTATTTTACAACTCTAAGTGTATAATATGTGTCATAAAAGTAAAATATAGTCATAATAGTTGTATGGATTAGAATATATATCTTATTCCTAGTAAACTCCTGTTAAAATTAATTGTAGCCTTTTATTTTATTTATTTATTTATTCTCTGGCATCTTCATTAGTTTAAAGATTGTAGACACCCCAAAAGACATAAGTTGTAGACATTATTATCTATAAGTTCCTTGAACATAGAACAATTGCACACTTAGACAATGTATTCTTTTGAGATCAGCCAAAATCACTCTAATATGTTTAGTTTTTGAAAAGTCATATAATTATACCTAGGAAAGTAGGTTTCTATTGTATATGTGGGTTCCTTCATTGGTCTTAATGGTTGATAATAAGCCTTTCTCAATATCTACTTATTAAACCTTCTGAGAGCAGAGCAGAATTCTGAGGAATTTCCTTTTAGATGACTTGGCTCCCATCGGTATGATCATTTATATAGATACACTAATCCTGCAAGGGTTTCTGAAGACAATCCATTACTTAAGAGGGGTATTTTCTGTTAATCAAAAATTGTATTAAAACATTTTTTTATTCTTAATAAATAAAAAAGAGTAAATACTAAATTATAAAATTTAAATCAGTCAAGGTCGATAAAAAAAAAAAAAAATACAATTTAAAGAAATGTATTTTTATTATGTGCTGATGTTTTGGCTTTCATTGTAAGCCATCTTCAGGGCTATCATGAAGGCGAGAGGGAACGTGTTGTCACCTGGATCAAATCTTCATGCCAGTCAACAAATTATCTACTAATAATTTCCGCATTCAAAAACTCTCCATTTGTACTAAATTATACATTTCATTTTTTGAATTTAAACAAAACTGGTTTGGCAGTTCAGCAGAAAAATTCTCAGGTAATATGCAAAAAATTCTATTTCTACTTTTGACTATGTTGGTAAGAAAAATTAACCAACATAGATTAATAATAGTAAATTTGCTTGCATAATAAATTAACTTCCTGGAGTCATATATGTTTTTATGCCAAAGAAGTGTTCCCTGCTCCTCTTTTTGAATAGATAATATTAATATTTTTTTTATTATTGCCTCTACCCGAAAGCCTTCTCTTAAATGGTTTTCCTTTGATTAAAAGAGATTTTCAATGAAGTCCCGAATAATATTGTTCTCTTGAGCAACAGCTCAGCCCAATTGGTTGAGTGCTAGGGAAGGTGTCTCAATGTAGCCTCTTCTCTTAAGCTTGTTTATTTAATTTTGTTATTAATTCTTCATATCTTCCTTGATCACCCAGAATTTAGTTATTTGTGCAAGTTTTGCATTGAGAATGAAGCTATGGATAAATTCATTTAGCAATATTACTTAATGAAGGCAAATTTTTACCTGTTTCTATTTAGTAATTTATTTATAAAATTATGAACTGCTAATATGATTAAGCCACTTAGATAGTATCACATATTAAATAGTATAAGAATAAACAAAGTTTATCAATTAAATTGAAACAATTAAAATTATTACATATCCCAAATACTTAGTACCATGTATGACAAGTAACTCAACAACTCATCCTCTGTCTGATATATATTGGCTACAATGTTGACCGATCTTTATAATTTTGGTTAGTATCAACCTTCTAAGAATTGTGTCTAAATCTCATAACATTATAACAATTAGCTATAACACTTCAATGGTTTTTATTATCCCACTTTAAAATTTTCAAAATTAGGTATAAAAAATATAATTTTATGATCAAAGAGAGAGTTTGTTGAGTATAATTTTATGAGTTTATTAAAATTGTATTTTTACTGGGAAAACACTTTTGGAGTTCAACAGTTGCTTGGTAAGCATTATGGGATCTGCATCAATAAATAAAACTATTATTGACTATGTATGTTGAGTATAATTATGGTTTTCACTACAAAAAAAGATATCAGAAAGTTGAATGTATGTTGGAATGAATATATAACTCTTGAAAGGTTATATGTTTATGAATAAAGATGAGTTTATTTAAAAAATTTAATGTTTTCATTTGCTTGGCTGAAGACTTCTTGGGTGATGCGTTTATACTGTTAAGAAATATTAACTATACTGTATTAAAGAAAACTTATAAAGAAAAAAAAAAGTAATGTGGCTGATCTGAACTTTTTTCTTAATTACGAGACGAGACATTGACAAATCCCATGGAAAATAGTTTCACAGCATTGTATCATTTCCTGATTGCTTGTGTCATATTAAGTGTAAAAGATTTCTATTTTCAGTCTTGAAATGTTAATGAGTACGTTGTTTTTAATAATTTAAAATGGTTTTTAAGTTATTTTTGAGCTTCCTTAAGAAAAGCTAAAAACAATGTACAATTTGTTTTATACACTTATAAGGTTTAGCTTTAAAATTACGTTTTACATGCTATTCTCTCTTGCCAAGCTAAGTTTAGTGAATTCCTCACACTTATGTCATGGCAAACGACACTTCCGTCAGTTCTGTCAAGAATCGTTGTGGACTTAAAATAAGACGGTTAAATAAAATAAATATGTTTTCTAACTTTAGTTCTACAAAACAATTTGCTTATGTTTCCATATCCTAACTAATGGTTTAAGTCCCTATGAACACCATTAAAAAAACTTGTGAACGAATTCTACTTTTCCACTACCCAAACTAAGCCCCTCGCTCAAAATAATGACCTCACTTTTCATTCTCTCCTTAATATTCCAAAACTTTCTGAAAAATTAAGAAATCCCTTAGAAAAACTTTCCCAACCTTAAGCTTGCTTTTTTTACTAACAATCTAAAATTGATTTTACCATTTACACCCTCCTTAAAGACCCCATCCCTCTTTCTAACAGAACCAATATAGTTTAAAAAATTCCTTGTTCCTCTCCTAATTGTCATCGTTCTTACATTGGGCAAATTAAAAACCTATTTCACATAGAATCAGCAATCACAAAAAAAAAAAAAAAAAAATTACATATACAAAAAACTTATAAAAACTGCCCTCACTAAACATGTCATTCATGAAAGACACACATCCGACTTTGATAACATTACCATTCTTTCCACTGAACCCAATGAACACAAACGCCTATTATCTGAAACAGTTCACATAAACTTGCAACACAGTCTGGTTAACGACAGAACTGACATAGAACAAATTTCTTCAACTTATTCAAGCATTTTCAACATTCTGAAAACCATTAGCCCTCCTCCAAAATAAACCTGTCTTAACTTGTCTCATAGTTCCTTAGGCTACTTATCCACAATATTTCCTACCTTTTTTCCTGGTATTGCCCCCTTTGATGTAGGACACACTCCTTTTGTACCTACCTCCTCATACCCCCTCCCTTCCACCATCCACATTGTCCATCTCAAAAATTTCTCCCAATTACCAAACCCTATCTCTCAGTCATGAATATGGGATCCTGGTGACCCCATGTCCCCTCTCGCATTCATGATAGGTAGGTGTGGTGAATTTTTCTACACAGTTGTTAATTTTTTTTTCACATTTGATATAATATCTCTGTTAGTTATGGCAATTTTATGTAATAATAATGTAAATCATATAATATTTTTGTTTTTCTTATGACATTGTATTTCAATAGTCCTGAAGATGGCTTACAGTATAGGCAAAATATTGGCAGATAATTAAAAAATACTCTTTTTTTTTTAAATGTATTTTTTGGATCTACCTTGACCGAACCCCTAATAATCAATCTCTACAGTAAAAAAAACTCTCCATTTGTAATATACTTATGATTCACAACTATTAGTTCTCTAAAACCTATACTAATTACCCTATAGTTTTCTGCAAAATTATCACTAAATTATCAATTCAGTTTTCACTCCCAATCCATTGCGGCTTGGCAGCTCCTTAAACTTGTGAAATTGACAGTTGAGGTTTTGTGGTTTTCTCTTATAAACATTTAATTTTTTACAAATTACCAGCACAGTCATTTTTGATTGAATCAGTTTTGACTTATCTTTGATTTGGTTTAATATACAGGTATGTTATCAAATTTAATTTTTTTTTTTTCTGGTCAATATATTATGAGTATTACCATATTTGTGCGTGTGAGTGTTACAGGCGCGGGAATATCATAATGCACTACTCTCCGGCTTTATTGATGATTAATCTCATTTTGCATTTTTATGAGATATATTTTAAAATGATAACTTGAATCCTAAATCCTAATTTAGCTAAGAATTATCATACCTTCTATTGTCCGTCTTCATTGGTTTCTGCTAACCACCTTCTGTTGGCCAACAGAAGATGGTTTGCAGAAACCAATGAAGACGGACAATAGAAGGTATGATAGTTCTATATTCATTGGTGGTGAAAATAACCTTTTAGATTATTTAGCTAAGAATCTTAATTATGCTTTGAAAATAATGGCTGCTGGAGCTTAGGAAATATTAATAGTGCTTTTATTTACTACTTTGCAACCACTACAATAATCAAGTGGTAACCAGTATATTCTTAACATGACTCTGGGCCTGCTTAAATATCTTATGGAAGGCTTTCAGGCCTTGACTCAAATCCATGCCAGGCTTGGGATTTTTCATGGGTCCATTAGATTGTAGTTAGATTAAGTCTTTCTCACTTCAATTAATCTGGTTATGCTTAAATTACCATTAATTCATTTAAATACGATACTTTCCTTTCCATTGTAAAAAATCAATAAAATAGTGGGTCCTGGAGCGTTATTTTTAAATTTTGGGTTTAAGTTAAAGTACCACTTTAAATAATGAAATTTGGCTGTAAAACCATAAACTTTAAAAATTTTAAATTTTTAGGTCGAATTTATTTGTACTAGATTTAAGATTGTGGCTACTGCAGTTTGAAAAAATATTTTTAAACTACTTGAGTTTGTAGCCCTCAGTTAATTTGCCATATTTTACACTAATATTTTAATTTTCTGTTGAACTCACCTACTTTCGTGATGAGAAACCAAATGAGGATTGTAGTAGAATTGTTAGTTCATGTTACTATTATTTATATGTGTGTGTGTGTTAGTAGCTATCATTCTAGTGTCTGTTGGGCAGGATCACAGAAATTTTGTAACTTTTGATTAAAAAACTGTTATAAGAATAACCTCAACAGCTGAAAACCATTTGAAATTTGCTAAAACTTAAACTCTACCTTGAAAAAGTTAAAGTTGGTGTGAATTACGAAGAATGTAATGCATGTTTAAAAATAATTGAGAACATTCTTTTCAAAGCACAATAAATTGGTCTCCTATTTGTTTGTATTTTTAGAAGAAATATTACTTCCTGCTGATAAAAGACCAAAGTTATTCTTGTTTTCCCAGTAACTTCTCTATTGGAAAACTATTTTAAATTTCAATTTATTTTTATTTTTATTTTACTTTTTTTTAACTACAAAAAAATCTAAAAAAATACACTAATGGACAATTTGACTTAGTTTTTATTTCTAGTTTTATTACAAAACCACTCCCCATTTTCCAACTGATACCCTGAAGAAATTACAGGGCTACCATTGTTTTGGACTGCTAGCAAAGTTCAGTAATGAAGTCGATATAAATGAATCTAGTTAGTTCTTTTAGTTCGATGTGGAGCATTCCCGAGGTCAAAGACCTCATCATCGAGGTGAGACACTTATAGTTTATTTTCTATGCTGGGTAGTTGTCCTATGAGTATGAATATGCTANTATTTTTATTAATTGTTTTAATTTATTTTAATAAGAATTATCTTATTTTATTCATATAAACAATGAAAGACATTTTAAACAGTTTTGACGTTTTCTAAACTGATTTTATATTCTGTTAGATGTTTTTAGTATTTAAAAAAAATCATAAATTTATACATAATCAATGATAATAATAATGTGTTAGATATTTATGATCCCAATTATTTACTTTAAATGGTGATAAAACACCCAAGATTTTTAACGATTAAATGCAAGGGAATAGAATAAAAAATCGAACTGTCCCACCCAGGGCTGGAATTATTTTCCCTTGCATTTAATCGTTGAAAATTTACGTGGGATAATATACTTTTTTCTTGCCACTGAACCCTATGAACACAAAAGCCTATTATCTGAAATCGTTCACATAAACTTACAACACAATCCAGTTAACGACAGAACGGACATAGAACAAATTTCTTCAACTTATTCAAACATTTTCAACATTCTAAAAACAATTTAGCCTTCCTCCAAAAAAAAACAAACTTTTAAACCTGTCTAACTTGTCTCATAGTTCCTTAGACTACTTACCCGCAATAATTCCAACCCTTTTTCCTTGGTATTGCCCCCTTTGATGTAGGCCGCTCACCCTTTGTACCTTCCGCCTCTTACCCTCCACCCTTNCCCCGCCAACATTCAATGAATAATGGTTCCCAATGAGGGCTGGGTGTTCCCTAGGAGCATACCAGGAATCCTCTGGGTCACACTCAGAAGCACAGAATGAAAGAAAAAAAAAACAGAAAAAAGAAGAAACGTCGGCTGATAATAAAAACACATTTTTTTATAAGTCATATAAAAATTTTAAAAAACCGAACCCCAACAGGTTATTTAATATTAATTTGGTTAAGAATCTCCATAAATCAAAAACTCTCCATTTCAAATTTAATTAAGTTTGGATCTTTTAATGTGCGACTAAGTGAAACCTACTTAATGAAAACAGTGATTTTGTTCAATCTATTGTTCAGAACTATTTCATTTCTTTAAAAAATTATTATGACACATGAAGGTTTAACCTTTCTTATTGCTGTGTTTATTAAAAGCTACTTATTATTGAAAATGGGTCTAAGAGTAGTTGAGTAGTATTATATATATTTATATTTTGTCTTTGTTATTTTTTGTCGGCAGAACAACAATAATTTGGGAGAATAATCTTTCCTTTGGGGAAATAACACAAACAAAATTAGGGAATTCATGAACTTCATCATTTCATAAAGCATGAATATTAAATTGAAATTATGTTCCTATATTTACACGGGATTTGGATTTTGTTATGTGTTTTACTTCTAGAAATGTGGGATTATATTTCTATTTTGCTGTTAATCGATTTTAGTGAGCCGTTATATATATTTTTGCTTTTGTTAAAGCAATAAGAATTTTAAACTAATCTCAGGGCTACATGGCTCGTCGGAACGATGTAGGTAATATTTTTGCCGTACGGTGGACAATAATTCAATGCGGATTCTTTTCTACGCGTCATGAAACTTGATCATCCGTGATTTGCCATAGAAAAGTCGTATAACAAATTTCAAATGCAGTTTAAAGAAGGTTTTACTTTTAAGAAATCATTTTATTGCTTACGAAACGATATTGAACTATGTCTGAAAATATTCATACCCTTGTGTAACATATCCTTGTTTTGCCAAATATTTATTAAAGCTGAATAATACACTTTATACCGGCCTATAGTCAGTTTTAGTGTCTTTCATTTTACATTTGAATAATTTTTTGCTACAACTTCCTACTCAAACTTGATCTGTATTTTTCTCTATTCCCATTTTACTCGGAAATACCTGTACTTTAAACATTCACGCTATGTCATTTACTTTTCAATTACACTCACTGTACAAGAATTTTCAGAATTTTTTTTTTTTTTAAGAACTTTATTAGTTATTTAATTCTGCACTTGTGCACCTTGTAATGGGCTGATACAATAATAGTATAAATAAATATTTGAATTAGCGTGTACTTTGCTTGATGGAGAAGCTGCCCAATGACAGTACTCCTAAATTACAGAATTAGTTTCTTAAAGTTTTAAAAATGTAAAATAGTTGTGAAAGGGGAATGTTCCTTGGCTCACATAATAGATGTGTAGAGGGGAAAGGTACGTATTTATTTTCAAAAGGAGAGTTTGTTGACCATAGATATTATTCTAAGATGATTTTAGTTGGGGTTCGGTCAAGGCAGATCCAAAAAAAACAACACAAATTTAAAAAATGTATTTTTTAATAAAGGATTATCTGCCAACGGTTCGGCTTACATTGTAAGCCATCTTCAGGGCTATCATGGAGATGAGAGAGGACGTCCTGTCCCTAAGTTCACATTTCCATGACTGAAAATGTGAACTCAGTCATGGAAATGTGAACTTACGGACAGGACGTCCTCTCTCATCTTCATGATAGACAGCCCTGAAGATGGCTTACAATGTAAGCCGAAACGTTGGCAGATAATCTTTTTAAAATATACATTTTTTAAATTTGTGTTTTTTGGATCTACCTTGACCGAACCCCAACTAAAATCATCTTAGAGTACGTATTTATTGTTTCGGCAATTTCTATACTCACTCGTATTATCGACAAATTAATGTTCAAATAAATTCTTAAAAATTAAAAAAAACCTATTGTCTTGAGAATGGTTTGATTAACTGCTGTTTGTTGTATTTAAAGGCGTCTCCTAAAGTTTATTACACTTTAATCGTGACAAAGTTAAGAATTTCTACTTAATATTAATATGCTAAACAAATAGAGCTATGTTATCAAAACGAATTCCTCAATATCGTAGTTGATGAATATTTGTAATTGAATTCAATATTTCAATGTAATCCGCTACAATTAATAGACAATCATTCTTTCTATAAAAAAATAGGGGTTTAGTTCCACTGCGCTGATTAAAATTACGCCCGCTTTCAGTACTTACACTTGACACTTCAGATAATCCTCTACTTTTAATTTTTCAATTTTTTTGGAGTAAATCCTTCAAAAAAATCGTTTAATAATAAAATTATCTGTGTTGAGATTCATGACTCTATTCTAAATAATTCGCCTCCCACATCGAAAATACTTTAGTACTCGCACTTAATAATTCAGAGAAACCTATGATGAGTTTCAGAACTTTAAACTNCCCCCCCCCCCCACTTTACACGGAAACACCTGCACTTCAATCTTCCACACTGTGATATTTACTTTTCACTTAAACGCAACTAGCAAGTATTTTACAGAATTAGTTTCTTAAAGTTTTAAAAAATATGTAAAATAGGGAAGAAGGGGGGGGGGAGATTCCTTGGCACTTAGGTTGATTTGCGAAAAATACATGTTTAATATGAGGAAAGATGCGTATTTGTTGTTTTGGCCTTTTATTTATTTTGATATTGCTTGGGAAGAAATTCTGAATTGAGTCTCGTTCTAAGGAGGACCCTAAAATTTAGGAAATTTTGCTGAAAGGAACCATTATTGAAGCTACTGAAATAAATTGATCTTCCTTCATTATCTAATAAAGCGTCTTTTGATCTCGTTTGCCAACTCTTATGATCCAGTAAAAAAATTTCAAGTGTGCAATGTTTTCATAAATAAATGAGATCATGACTACTTTACGATTTAAATTTGGTTGTTAGGCTATTATTATTAATCTAATTTTTATTTTGGTGTTAAAAGTCATGGAAAAATCAATAATTCAGCAGTATTTTTTTTTGTTTCTATTCATTGTTTTCAGTCAATTTTGCTAGTATTTACTTTTTAATGTACTATACTTTATTCAGTCACTAATATTTTTGCTAATTCATTTAAATTATGTTAATTCATTTATGAAACATTCATCAAATTATGTTTTTTAATTGTAAATTTCACTTACTGTCTGTTTTGATGAGCAGAACATTTACTCTTGGCCTTAGTAATTTATCCAAGTTTAGGCAGACATGTTTTTCACTTCTTTGTAGTAGACAACTTCAAAATATTAAGTATAAATTAATTTTTAAGGGGATCTATGAAGAAAAAAAACTTAAGAAGAAAAAAAGGATTATATTAATTTCAATATAATATTCCGCAACTCTCAATATATTTCACGGAAATTCTTATTCTTACAAATACTACAATAACTTTAATTATATGTACATCTCATTTTCATATTTAAGCTCTTTAAAATTAACATTATTTGAATTATCTACAGTTACATATAATTTTTGTAATATTATTAGCTTTTTAAATATTATTGGACACAATGTGGCTGAATTTTGTCGGTTAATACTTGTGTAGTTTACATTTTTCATTTACTAAGAATACTTTTTTCCCCATATTAATATATTTATGGGTATTGGATCTAAATAACTAGTAACTTTAAATTATTTAATTTAATTGAAAATCATCCTCTAATCAACACCCTTTTTGTTTTAATAATCTTCGTTTATTTATTCTCGATAATTATTTGCATATTAGACATTGAGAAGCAGCCAATAAAATAATTCTTTGTAAAATTATAATGAAAAACAAAAATTCACTAAATATAGATTTGATACAATGTTTTAAAGTCTGCATATGTAGACTGTATATCACAATTACTTAGTATTACGTGTTGTGGTGTTCCCATGATTTATGTTCCCTCGGTTTTATGGAGCATGAGTGTTTTCTGTGGGGTTGACGGAACTTTGTGCGAGTTTTTCTTCCATTTCGCTTTCGTTGATGTGGCAAAGTTTTCTGTGTTTGTGGACAAAATAGTAGCTCGGGAATTTAGAGCCGCAGGTTTTACAAGGGTAGTACTGCACATTCATATCTCTTGTTTCAACCTCTGCCTGTTTCACTGAAACCGGATTGATATGCCTCCTCGTGTGTTTCCTGTAGCAGTAATGACTTTTAAATGTGTGTTTACAAAACGTACAGACGTATAATTGTTTACCTTCTGTTACTCGTTCGTCATTCGTAGTTTCGCTATCCGATACATAACCATAATTAACATTCAGAACTCTCTTGAACCGTACAGGCCCGTCGCAACATGCAATATCTTTGACCACTTCTTTGGGTTTCTTCGCGTTGGCTGATGTCTGTGGAGGATCTTGAGCAGTCGAGTCAGCTTGTATTTGGGGAGGAGATTCGTGAGCCGCCAAAGACGTCGATGGGACTGGTTCTGGAATAGAGGCTGGAGCTGCGAGGGTGGCCGCTGGGGGTGGCGGATAGAACTGAGGCGGCGGAAATATCGGCGGCGGCGGTGGAGGCGGCCAGTAAAGACTCGGTGGTAGGTACTTCCTGCTGGGAATCGGCCTGACAAGAAGCGGTAGTCGTCGGGTTTCCTCTTGGCGCATCAAATAGGAGCGGCATATGTCAACGGCTCGAGGCATGTGGAGTATGTGTGTCGCCAGAAGGACGGTGTAGACATTGTCTGGCGTGAGGTCCAGGTAGCCGGTAGTGACGTATCGCAGAATGGGCGCGAACACCTCTGGCGACACGCTGGGTACGGCTATCTCGTTAGCGGAGGTCGCCTCGAGTAAGGACTTGATGTAGCCGGATTGCTGAGCGAGCTGGAGTCGCGGACCCCGGAACTCGCGCCGATCCTCCCCTGTTCCTACGCGGATCACCACCTCCGAGTCCCAGGCCCAATACATCCCTGGTGATCTACTGCACCACCGATACTAATTGTTGGCAAATTAAGACGAATCCCGGCGCGCGGTAAAGAATGGTCGCGCACGCGCCTCCCTCCCCTCTTTCTATTGGTCCTTGCCCAACCCCCTTACCCGCCTCCCTGAATATACACATCTCTGAATAAAATTAATAGAACTTGGATTGAACACTCCTGTTTATTTTCTTTTACAGCCCCGTTTTCATGAATCCTTTCCCAGTTTATTTAGCTATTCGTATTAAAGATATTAAAAGCTTTCGCGTGTAAATATGTTTACTCGTCAAATATGTTTTCGTTTCTCCTTTCCAAGTGTTCTGATAAAGTTTGCTTCCTCTACTTCTTTTGCCAGGTAATTTCTATACTCACTCGTATTATCGACAAATTAATGTTCAAATAAATTCTTAAAAATTAAAAAAAAAAAATATGGAATAAATTGTTGACCGTCAAGTTTTATGAAGAGAGGATTGTCGGGAATTCGGTCATGGCAGTTGAAGAATTAAAAACCAATTTGTAACCAAAAAAGTTTTTATTTTAGCTAACGTTTCGGCCTGAATTCAAGCCTTCATCAGGGCAAATAGGGGGATGGGGAGAGAAAGGCTCGTGCTCAACTGGGTCTACATCATTACTCTAATTTTTCTTTAAAAAAAAAGCAATCTATTATGGAATAATATGCAGCGTTTTTATTTTCAAAGATCAAGGCTTATTATTTACTCGTATCAATTTACGTTAGCGATTATGGGCACTGCTTAAAGGAGGCGTCTTATCGGAACATAGCTGGTTTTTATTTTATTTTTTTCTTGTGGTTATTCTTTTAGGCATTCGTATGCCAGAGCAACAATAATTTTGAATAATTTTTGCTTCATCTTTCTCTCAGACTTTAAACTATCTGTATTTCCCCCCCCCCCNACCCCAACTAAAATCATCTTAGAATAATATCTACGGTCAACAAACTCTCCTTTTTTTAAACCTGTCTAACTTGTCTCATAGTTCCTTAGACTACTTACCCGCAATAATTCCAACCCTTTTTCCTTGGTATTGCCCCCTTTGATGTAGGCCGCTCACCCTTTGTACCTTCCGCCTCTTACCCTCCACCCTTTCACCACCCACGTTGTCCATCTCAAAATTTCTCCCAATTTCCAAACTTTACCTCTCAGTCATGAATATCGGATTCTCGTTACACGACGTCCCCTCTCTCGTTCATGATAGGTATGTGTAGTGATTTTTTCTACACACCTGTTAATTTTTTCCCCCCACATCATTTGAATACACGTTACTTTCGGTTATGGCAATTCTATGTAATAATAATGAAAATCATTTAATTTTTTTTATGCTTTTCTTATGACATTGTATTTCAACAGCCCTGAAGATAGTTTACAATGTATGCTGAAACGTTAGCAGATAATTTAAAAAATAAATACTTTTTTTTTTAAATTGTATTTTTTGTATCTATCTTTTGACTGAACCCCAACAAAAAAAGAATCTACTCATAGACTTAAACATTTTCCGAGGACGATTTTGTAGTACTTGCGAACTCGATTAAAGGGTAATACGTGCTTGCGTTTGTATATTAATTTGATATTCTAATGGGAGAGCGGGAGCAAATGAAATTGTCACGTACTTGTTATTTATTCGATTAATAGCTGAACTACTGTAGTTAAAATCTTATGATATTTTAAGTGTAGGACAACCTACACGTTATAAGAACACCACTGCGGATCACCATCTGTTCGCCAAGAGAAGATGGTTTGCAGAAACCAATGAAGACGGAAAATAGAAGATATTATAAAAAATATAGTCTCTAATATTTTTCTTTTGATTTTTAAATTAGATTCTTTTGTTCATTCATGTATGCCTAGCATGTGATCATTACTAACAACAAAATATGTTTGCTATGGAAAATAGGTTCGAGTGTGATTTTCATAGATCTTGCTATTTTGGAATAATATCTTGTGGAAACCTTTGCTTTAGAAATGATAATTTAAAACCTTATTGATGATATTGAGTGAAATGTTAATACCTATTATTTTGCAAAATGTATTCTCAAAGAAATGAATATTGCATAAATATTTCAATTTACTGTTGTATTATATAACTCTATTACCAGATTTAAACGATAAACAAAATATCCACAGGCACATACGTTGGATAATCGTATTAAAAATAAGGTGATAATAAAGTTAAAATATAAATTTAAATTTTATCTCATTTAAAAAAAATTTAATTATTTGGTTTAGTCGAATTCATAAGCAAAATAATTTTTGGTTTATTTATTTTGCAGCTACTGCCAAACTAAGCATAAAATTATATTATGAAAACTACATATCTTCATAATATAATATCATATCAGATGGATAATACATTGCTGAGGAATGCTTATATTATATTACATATTTCACTTCATCATGATTACATAGATTTTTAAGGAAATTTACACAAGATAAATAATATCTCTGGCATTTCTTATGCTGCTGATAATCGTGAAAAAATTGCCACCCTCTTACACAATTTCTTACTCTTCTTCACCCCCCTTTCACCCGTGCACATATAAAATTTCCGAAAAACGTTGATTTATTTACATACTTGCATTTCTTCTGACCTCACTGAAATGATAGCAGACCTTTTCTTTTTTGCGTACAACACTTGAACAAAATTCTTCCTATATGTTCTAACCCGTAAACATCATCTAATAAGCCCTGGATTTGTAAGCCAAACTTAAACTCATGTACAAACTTCTAATATCTTAGAACCAATTAAAATTAACTGAGATTACTTCACATTGAATATTCTGAATATGATAAAAATATTAAATAGATTTATAATATGTAATAAGAAATGTTCCTGTCAAACAGTAACAGACACTTAAAAGTCAGAAAACTTAATTATTTAGATATTTTTAGTTACTCAAAATTGTCGTGATATAAGAGTTAAATTCACCTCTAAAAGTCACGTTGACTGTAGGCGTGTGACTAATGCGTGGCAAAATTTATTTTATCTAATTTCAAATAAATTTATAAATATATGGTCTCACTACTTCATATGTTAGTAATTAAGCATTAATCTAAGATGATTTTAGTTGGGGTTCGGTCGAGGTAGATCCAAAAAAACACATATTAAAAAAATGTATTTTTTTTAATGAAGGATTATCTGCCAACGTTTCGGCTTACATTGTAAGCCATCTTCAGGGCTGTAGAAATACAATGTCATGAGAATACAGTAATATTTGAAATTAGTATAATAGAGAATTATAGTATAATGTGATATCAAGAGTATGAAAGTAGAAAACTGTGTAAGACAATTAAAAGTTTATGAAAACAATATTGAAAAAAGAACCAATTTGAAAAAAACATGCAAACCAACAACTAATTGACAAGAAACAATTGAAATATCATTAAAGCAGTAATTTGCCACACCTACCTATCATGAAGATGAGAGAGGACGTCCTGTCCCTAAGTTCACATTTCCATGACTGAACATTATGAATTTGTTTTGAGTTATGAAATAGAAAGGGGAGTGGGGGTAGCAGGTACAAGGCAGGCGGAAGGTGTAAATGGAAAGCGGCCTGTTGCAAGAGAGGGCAATAAAAGGACAAAGGAAAAAAAGGGAAGGGTATTATTGGGAATAAGTGACTTTGGAACTGAGAAAAATGTTTTGACAGGTTTATTGAGACGGAGGGTTGTTGGTTTTTAAAATGTTAAAAATGTTAGAATAAGTTGAGGAAATTTGTTCTATGTCTGTTCTGTCGTTAACTGGATAGTGTTGTAAGTTGATGTGAACGGTTTCAGACAAAAGACGTTTGTGTTGGTAGGGTTCAGTGGAAAGAATGGTTAAGCTGTCGAAGTCAAATGTGTGTGCTTCATGAAAAACATGTTTGGTGAGGGCAGTTTTTATTAGTTTATTCTTGATGTCATTTTTATGGTTATTAATTCTGCGGGAAATCGGGTTTTTTGTTTGTCCAATGTAAGAACCTTGGCAATGTGGTGTGGAACAGGGAATTTTATAGACGACATTAGTTCTGTTAGGAAGGGGGATGGGGTCTTTGAGGATGGTGTAAATAGATTTTAACTTGTTATTGGTGGAAAAAGAAAGCTTGAGGTTAGGAAAAGTTTTTCTGAGGGATTTCTTAATATTTTCAGACAGTTTTGGAATATAAGGAAGAGAACGGAAAACAAGGTCGTTATTTTGGGGGAGGGGGATAGTTGGAGAAGAGGAAATAAAAAATTCCTTAACTAGTTTTTTAATGGTGTGAATAGGAAAACCATTGGACAGGAGGATGTCCATATTAAGCATTAATATGTGTCTGTAGGCGCTTCTGCTTGTTATGTCTGTAAATGCTCTTGCAGCCACAGTTTTGATTTTACAGAATAAAACTTATAGCGTTCAAACTCAAGCAATTTGAAAGCAATATTTGGAGGGCCGTGTTCCCATGGGATCCTTTCGGGTCTCTCAATCCTGCCACTGCCAGATCAATTATCCAGAAATAAAAACTTATTTCGAGTACCTGCAGATAGCCCCACTCGTCATAACCCTTGGTGGCTAAAATTAACAAAAATAAATAAATAAACTACTCTCTAGGTTAAAAACTGTTATTTTATTTTATTTTTTCCGCGAAAAAAAAAATACTAAAAATAAATTAGTTCTAAAATATTTGAATATAGATCGTAAAATAAGTTTGCTAGATAAGTTGATTGCAAAACAAGATTATCGCTTAATCAGACTTGATTGTGGTTGAAGGGTACGTAATTTTCCTAAGATGATTTTAGTTGGGGTTCGGTCAAGGTAGATCCAAAAAAACACAAATTTAAAAAATGTATTTTTTAATAAAGGATTATCTGCCAACGTTTCGGCTTACGTTGTAAGCCATCTTCAGGGCT
>KZ809301.1:29827-41159 GCA_000696205.2 Oncopeltus fasciatus | reverse complement strand
TTAATATTTTTTATTTATAATTTATGAATTTCTTATTCATAAATTATAAATAAAACATTTTTTCTGGTAAAATTCCAAAATCTGTGCCCCAAAACATGTAGTTCAGAGACAATGTTTCTGCATAGTGCGAGCAATGTGAGGCACTACTCAGGCGCACAAAAAAATACTTTATTGACCTCATGCTGCTGTATCACGTATTGTTTGATTATGACAGTGTTTCTGGTAATTTCCTCTTGTTAGCCAGCTTAACTTCTTGGAATTACTTGCTTTGCCTAAAACTTTCTTAATAAGGCTTCACAGAAACTAATGAAATATAGCACAGCTAAACAGCTATTCATTCTTATTCAACCTTTTTGTTTTATACTAAGATGATTTTAGTTGGGGTTCGGTCGAGGTAGATCCAAAAAAAACACAAATTTAAAAAATGTATTTTTTAATAAAGGATTATGTGCCAACGTTTCGGCTTACATTGTAAGCCGTTTCGGCTTACATTGTAAGCCATCTTCAGGGCTATCATGAAGATGAGAGAGGACATCCTGTCCCTAAGTTCACATTTCCATGACTACTAATAGAATAATATCTACGGTCAACAAACTCTCCTTTCTGTTTTATATTGTTCTTTCAAGGCCAGGTAGGAAGGTACTGTTATCCTCTGTCTTGAAACCTTATCTGCCATTTGTTTTGTTACAAATGATACATTAAAATTATAAGCAGGTGATGGCTATCACTGGCATTCTTTTATGAATAATTGAATTAAAAACTAATGAAGTTATTTTTTTCTTGTTTCATGAACATGAGCTGCCAAATGAAGTTCTTCCCTTTTCTTTATAAAAACTGATATTAGTTTCTTCAATGTGATTGTGTGTTAGATCTGGGTTGGTTGTATTTTTTTCGTTATTTCCTTGGGTATTTCTACTGAGTTCTTGAATCACTCTTCGAATGTAGGAAATTAGTGGTAGGCACTCTTCTACAATTATACCTCCAATGCTGTAGAATAAATGTATTGACTTCAAAGGAGTCAGCATTATTAGTGTTATGATTAATTTATGCTGTAAGCAAGTAACCCTGAGAATTAATTCCTTCCTATATTATAGCCCAATTCCTAGGGCTGCATTAAAGAGTTAACTCTAATTAAGTTAACTTAATACAAAAGTTTTATAAGTCTAATTATATATGTTTTACATTTAATGGTATTTTTTAAATTTATAAATGTGGAATTTTTTTTTTAATAAAATATTTTATGTCAATTTATTGTTCTTTTTCTACAATTTTAAGATATTTAATGTGCAGTACTTAATTAGGTAAATTGATAAAGAGGTTTATTTACAATTGATTACAATTTTGTGTCTTCAATGGGACAGGATATTTCTAAAATTTTAGCATGACTTGGGGTGTGATAATGAAGTAGATTACCAAGTGAAATATTATTTTCTCCCTTGCATCCTGCATAACTGATTTAAAATGGAAGTAAAGCAAAGAAATAAGGGAAGTGAATAATATAATGCAAAAATAATACCTTCTCTTGTCTATTGTAATACCTTATAAATAACATTTGAAATGTTTTTTTGTTTGTTTTTTATGTATTTTATTATAAGAAAATATTACTTGCTTTGGTTTTAATATTATTTATGTATTTAGTAAATATATTTAATTATAGGAATATTTCAAATATAAAACTCGGTTGAATGCCAATTTGTTTAACTTAGATTTTCAATATGACAAATTAATTTCTGATGCTATTTTAATAAAGACAGCTTACAACGATAAAGGCTGTATTTGATCTACATATTGTTCTCCAAAATAAATAAAATGAAATTTTATGATTTATGAATTTGATCCATAATTAATTTGTATTACTAATATTTATTGTTACCTGTAAAAATATACTCCTAATTGCTTTGATTCACTTGAAATTATTTCTTCTTTATAGTTAATCCTGAACCAATGATATCTGATGAAGTGGATAAAATGAGGCAACTCACTATTACTCCTCCGCCCCCTCAAATAGTTGATGAAAGCCGTGAGCGGACATCGCACTCTGAAAATACAGAGCATAGTCAATCAACATCATCTCCACAGCCTAAATCTTCATCTGCTTCACTTCCTCCTACATTATATCCAGCTAAAGAGGATTATGATAGTTCAGCTACGGTGACTAATTTATTGTTTCTTCTTATTTACAATTAATTACTTTTACTGTTCCTAGTGGACAGTAGTAATTTTTTATTTAATTTAAATTTAAATTGATTTTTAACAAACATATTAGTCCTGAAATTACCGTTGGTTAAATCTTTTTTTTTATTAATTCCTTTCATATTTGGCAAGGCTATATTAAGTATTTTCATTGATTAATATTGTATGATTAGTCATAAAGAATTGTTTGTAATTTTTAAATGGATTAAAAAAGAAAAAAAAAGGATCATCAAAATTAATTTGCTAACATAATGCAAAGTTAATTATGTATACTACAAGATTAATTACATTTTAATTTGAACTTGCTATTGCCTTACCAATTGATGTAAATGTATTCAGTGTTTAAGTTATCGTTTCAAAGCCTATACTAATATGAATCTATTTTATTATATTCTAAAACAGATTATCACCATTAATCTTACATTTTTTCCTTTCTCCTTGTTATAAATTCACATAAAACTACAGAGTAATCCATCTTCCATTTTCCCTCTGCATAAACCTAACAATCTTAGAACCTTCTGGAGTCCTCTGAGCAGCGCATCTGGGGAACTTCTAGAGTTTTAGAATTCCTAGTTTTAAGTAAAATCAAGTAAGTTAAGCTAGCCCAGCTGAATATCAAAGACTTTCAAAAGAAAAAAAAAAAATACTAAAAAAAAAAAAAAAAACACCAGAAACAATGAATAAAGTATAACTGTCATAAGTTAAAAAATGATAACTATATCAAACAGGAAATTAAAAAATAAACTGACAACTCTGTGATATACATACACACACACACATATAAATAAATATATACTAAANAAAAAAAAAATCATATATTTGAGGAATCTACAGCCAAATATCTTTTATGTCTTTATGATCTAAACTCATAAGTGAATTTACACTTAGGTCTCTGTTTCAACAAATATTCTTCTTATAAACAAGAAAACTATTCATGAAACAAAATTCTGTCTGCTTTGAGTTGGTCACTCAATTTCATTGAAAGATACCAGTTGAGGATAAAAATCAATATATAAGTACGTGCAAAAATTAATATTTTGTGAGTATTATTATTATATTATCCTCCCCTCTCCTCTAAAAGAAGAAGAAAAGTTTAAACTAGTTTAGATTGTAAACATAAATGAAGTACCATTGGCTTATGGTGTCCTCTTAAGTTAATGCTTTTTACAAGTTAGTGAGTTAAAACTTCATGCTAAGAAGTTAAGAAGAAAATCATAGGCCATTTGTTAACATTATCTTGTTAATTGATTTTTTTTATTTTTTGAATGAAGAATCAAGTGCAGAAGTTATCAGCTGTTTTTCAAATAGCTTTGAAAATTTTTCCAAAGGTTGTAAAAGCCATTTTTTTTAGTTAGTATTTTGTTTTTAGAATCTTAATTAGAACATATTTTATTTATTTAGTTTACCTGTTTTGCAACCACAAAGGGTCATAGGGAAGGGGCTATCTAAAGGTATAAATCCCATTTTATACACCCACGGCACTGGGCAGGCTTTTATTTTCTTAAAGCCCGTCCAGAATATTCACCAGATCAGATTGCAGCACCTAAGCATTAGCAATTCACTAGTTACTTTAATACAATGAAAAAGTATTTAGTGAATATTATTCATACAATTGTGCATTATTAATAATAGATATGAAATATATTGTATCCATATATTATAAGATATTGGTAAATTTTAAGTGTAGTGGTTATGTCGACAGGAGACAGCAGATGAAGGACAGGGAGGCGGTGAAACTGAGATGTCAGCTGCTAGAGCATCTACACCAAAGAGAGAAGAAGACCCATCTTCTCCACTTACTGTAAAGGATTTAATGTTGGGTGTAATAGAGATGCAACTCATGAAAAATCAAGGTAGTTAGAAAAATTTTGAAATATTTCAAGAAATTAATATACAGTATTAATCAGGCATGCTTTTAATGGGGTAAGATTGTCAATATGTTTTATTAACTAAGTCTATTGTATACCTCATTTAAACTGTATAAATAAATAACTGTTCTTATGTACTTTTGTACCTTGCAATTATATTTATGTAGATATATTAAAATATTCAGAATAATATGTGAGAAGGATCACAAATGTGACATGTTTTCTTCACATTTGAAATGTTCTTTTTCAACACTTTTTTTTAAACTTGGAAATTATTTTTGCATATTAAATCAATGTTCAAAATTATTTAGAATCACTCAAAACCATTTTTCAATCACAAAAATTATTAAAAGTTAAAACATAAAATACAGGTCAAATATGTACTTACACGGAATTTAGGAGTTTAAAGATCTTAAAACTATCACACTTTGATTAACAGAGCTTGACTGAAGAGTGTGAGTCATGATGGTTCCAATTTTCACCTAATGCTCCCTCTTTCTCTTGAAAGTCCGTCTCTACTACACCTTGTACACTAAATCCCTTGAGCACAGAATGTCTGAGTAAAAACCAAAGCAAAGAAGGCCATACTGAATATTGTTTTGGATTGTATTATTTAGTCAATAATTTTTTTTTTTTTACTGCAAAAAATTTTGGAAAATTTTTTTTTATCTAATTTTTTTACTTTTACTCTTAATTTTTCTCCTCTTTTAAATTATTAAATTTAAATGAGATCTTTTCACAGAGCAAATTAAAACTTAAAATGCATTATGAGGGTTTTTCTGTTTTTTAAGCACTCAACCGTTCTGTCAAATATATTGATAATACATTTTTTTGTAGCAAATTAATAATTTCTGATAAGTAAGTTATATAGCTTATTTATATGGAATGAGCATCTAATTAGGGCTGATAGAAAGGATGTATGTTAAGAGCTAAATCAAAGAGCTTTAGCTAAATCAACTCACAGAGCAAATTAAAACTTAAAATGCATTATGCTTTAGGATTGGATGATTTTTGTTGGGTTCTGTCAAGGTAGATCCAAAAAAATACAAATTTTTAAAAAAAAAAGTGTATTTAAAAAAAAATTATCTGCAGACATTTCGGCTTACATTGTAAGCCATCTCCTGAAGATGGCTATTATGAAGACGAGAGGGGACGTCCTGTCCTTAAGTTCACATTTCCAATTATACTTTAGGGGTTGGTGGTACTGATTATGTTTACTGATAGTTCTCCACTCTTAATTTGTTACATTTTTAGCTCTAAATCTATGTGGAGTTATATTTTAAAATTGATATTAGCTTATTTCAAATTTATTAATATTATTTTTAATTATTTTTCTCACCATTTTAGGTCAAGTACAACCATCAAGTACTCCAGGTGCTCCACCTACTATTTCTTCGATTCTCAAGTCTGATCATCACGTAATAAGTGGTTACAATTCTCAAAGAGATAAAAGTACACGATCACTTGATGTGGGTCGAGACTCATTGGCAACAGTTTCTGTTGTTAACACTCACCACACGCATCAGCAAGTTCAAGAAATGCCAAAGGAGGGGTTAGTTGTTGTTCAGGTAAATATTTATTGTTTTATGTTACAGAATGTTTAAAAAATTTCTTTTTTTTTAATCTTTATTTATTTATATTTTTTATGTAGGTTCAACAAGCCATGAGAGAACCACCAAGTGAGACAGAAGGTGTTACTTTAGATCTTAGTATTAAAAAGCCTCGAGATAACACTGGCTCCCAGGGGTCTAAATTGCAACACCAGATGTCTTCTCAAAACACTGTTTTCAGGGTTTCTCAACCACCTGAATCCCAAGGGTTCTTCCACCAGGTATAATATATTATAAAACTGTCAGTGCTCTTTTTTGTTTAAATTAAATAAATTGGCCTTCTTTTTTACCCAGTTTTATTATTAATTTATATTTCTTATTTGAATTTGAAGAATACAAGTCGACTGCTAAACTCCTGTAAATACTCCCATAGTCAAATTCAAGCATGTTTAATTATATAAATAGTGAAGGAAAAAGAAGAGGTTTGAATCGAATGGAGTAAAATATTTCCATTTAACTGCTTAATTTCTAGAGGCATCTTGCCATCAGCTGGCATTTACTCCTAGTAGTAGCCAAGGATTGGCTGATAAGCCACAACCAACTTGAGGTTTCCCTTCTAAAGGGTTATTTTTCCTCTCCTAGAATAAAATAATCAGAGAGGTGGGAAAAATTATTTTTAAGTATGCCGGCCCGGATAGCAGGAGATCTAGGTTAGAGTCCTGGCTGAGACAGTTTGATTTTTTAATCTATTCCCTTGCATTTATTGTTTTAAAATAATATGGGATTAAATACCACAATAAAAACAATAATTATTTTTTAGGTTTCAGTTGGGATCCATCATTGATCATTCTCAGAGGCCTTACATTTATTTCATACAAAATCTCAAACCATATATTTTCAATTGGTACCAGAAGTTCCTCAATCAGTTAGCTCCCTCTGGTTTTTATTCTCTTTCTAATGGCTTAGCACCTTGGCTACAATTTTTATTCATGGAATTTCTTCCTCGTCTTCAGGATATCCGCAAAAGAAATTGTGCATCTAAGATTATCATATTTATGTCACAAAGAAGGATTATTAATGATATGCTATTATTTCAACGAAAGTAATCCTAAAATTTTGGGGAGTCTGCTAATTGAGTATATATTATGTCCTTGATTTGGTCCCGCAATATATGGACATTATATTTGAAGAATAAATCTAAGGATCCCTTACATCTTTACAGTATGATGGGCTACCAACATTTGTTCTATTCCAAAAGGAAGATATGTTCTTACATTATATCTTACCTCTTAATCCACTTCTTTTGTGAGGATTCATATTTTCATAATAGAAGCTAATGATTATATTTACTAAAGGTGGTCATTCTTCATCCAGGGGCTATCTTAAGAAAGCTTTTCTCTGGCTAGCTAACTGAGGTCAGGAGTTTCTACTCCTATGCTTCTGCATAATGAAAAAGCAACAGATGGCCTATCAAAAAAACTGGTTCTACTGGTGTGTGTGCTTTAATTAATCTACATAAATTTAAGCATGGCAGATATATTTGCTTTTTATTGTTTGGGACATTTTGAAGATATTCAGTTCCTTCTTTAATAAGTTATGTAAAAAATATGATCAACCTTTCAAATCTAATTGGGAAATTGTGTTTACAGAATTATCCAGTCCCAATATTTGAGGATGACACCAAAATCATTGTTATTGGAAATGAATTTAATGTTTTGAATTTAAAAACAAAGTTATAGCTACTGAATATTTTACTTATAAAACATAAATTACTGCATGTATAGTATTGAATATAAATATTTTCCTATTCTTAAAAAAAATAAAAATTATATGAATATAAAAATATGATTTGTTTTTTCTTTCCAGCCAGTACTTGCTAGTGGTTCAATAGGACCTAAGCTTTCCCCGGGAGTCATAAGTGGTAGTAATACATCTACATCAACTTCGAAAGCTCAATGTGGATCAATAATTCATGGAACACCTGTTTCCTCGCCTAATATTTACTCTCAAAGTCGATATGAACAACCACCATCGTCACTTATCCATCAAGTATCCTCACAGCACAAAGAAAGTGGCTCTATTACTCAAGGTAATTTTATATTTTCATGAGCATATTTATGCCTTTAAAATGTATCTTTAAAGAAAATCAAAGTTCTCAGATTTATCCTTGAACTAATTAGAGAACTGTTAATTTTTTTGCACGATTAATAGGCACTGGGTAAAACCCTTAATCATGAAATAAAAATCGTCTTATCCTTTGTTCATTAGATTATTATTGCTATCCTGGATTAAAACACTATCAAAATTTTCAGTTTCTTAATCAATTCCTTATACCAAGTTATTTCATTTTAAAATTAAAATAAATTGTATTTTTAGGGACTCCAGTGCATCAAAGAGGTTCATTGTATCCTAACCCTGAGTACTTCCAAAAGAGAAATATTCCACCAAGTGCTGGATATTTTTCTCCTCGGCCTTCATCTTACAATGTTGAACAAAGACAAATAATCATGAATGACTACATAACTTCTCAACAGATGCATGGTCCAGGAAATTCCTCAGCTCCGAGGAGTAGTAGAGACAAAATGTATTTTCAGGCTAATACACGTCAAGGAGTAATTCAGCGCCATAACACAAAGCCACCCAGCCCTGGTGTTAGCCACTATCCTCCTGGACATGAAGCGTTTTCTTCATTGGTCGATGTTGCTGTTCGGCAACCAAGCTTGCCAGTACCTCCTTCTTCTATCTCAATGTCACATGAACACAAAAATATCCAAGATGAAAAGCGACATCTTCATGAAGGTCTAGGAGAACGATTTAATAGAGATAGTCCTCATCCTCATGAGAGGTATTTATATATTATATTATTTTAAAAGCATTTAATTAAATTCAATGTTAATCTTATTTTTGCCTGCAAAATCAATCATTCTAATTACACTGAGTGGTAGATTTAACAATCAGGATAGGGGCCTATAGAATTTTGGATCAGTGTAACAGGTTAGGAAGCACTGGTGTTTAAAAATATTTGTTTTACTTATTTATTTTATGAAACACAATGGAATGAAAAAAAATAAATAAAAAAAAAATAGGAAGATTCTATTGTTCAGCATATATTTTATTCATAACTCTGTCCAAAAATTGAAGGTAAAACAATTTTAAATAAAATAAAATAAAGCGATTTGAGTATAATAACAATGAAAGCTGCATTGTATGTACTATAATAAGGTACTGGTGAAAAAAATTGACTTGGTTTAATGGCTGCTGTAGTGTAGCCCTCTTTAACTTCAAAAATAATAATTTTTATTATTTATTTATGAATTCTAGCCTTACTGGCTTAGTTTAAAAACCTTTTTTGAATTATAATATAAATCAATAATTTTTTTTTTTTTTTTAATCAATAGTCAAATTATCAAAGGCGAAGTTAAGTTAAGCATAAGATGGCATATACTACCTGATTTCTAATTGCAAAGAGTCACTCCCCAGTTATTTCAATTTGTCATGGGAAACTAATTTAAGTAAATAATAATTACATTACTTTGTAAACCCTATTTTCCTCTTAAAGAAAAACAATAGTGATTTTATATATTTGCAAGTTAATTACACATATCTCTTTGCATACCTAATTAACATTATTTTTACCATAGTGAGACATGTTATAATAATTCTATCAGGCATTTATTCTGTGATTGTGATGATATTTGAACATTGAGGCACAAACTTTGTTTTTGTTTCTCTAAATTTTATTGATAAAACTTAATTTTGTGCCATAACTGTAAGGAAACAAATAATTAATTTTGGTGAACTTTAGTAATGTCTTAACTCCTTCTTTTTTATGTTGTGAATGTGCATGTACATTTGTGTCAAATAAATAAATATGATAAAAATGTCATCAATTTTTTTTTTAAATGTATTCCTTGCTGCAGTAAATTTTTTTCAAAATATTTTAGCTCATCTAATTGCAAAATTCAATATATTTCAATTGTCAGAATATCTAAAATCAGTAGTAGTAAACATCAGTTAGAACATTTCTCTTTTACAAATAATACGATAGTAAAAACATATATCAAATTAACTAGGATAACATGACCAGCTAGTCTTTGTTTAATGTATTAAATTATGAGTAGCATCAAAATAATTCACCTCATGGCATCAACAGTGCTAAAATATTCTAAAATATGCTTTAAGATATGTAGATAAATTCTTATCATAATAATTTTTATTTAATGAGTGATCATAATTGGCATCTTGTGATAAAATGTAACCATATAATCTGATTACTCATCTTAACCATGTCCATTGCCCCTCATTCAAAAACTTTTGTATCGAAGTCATGATGATAATTGTGGTAAAGTAATTCTACATTTCATTATTTATTTGAATCGTACAGGGAGCCAGAAAAAATCTTACTACCTCAGTCAGGAATCGAATCTGGGTCTCACACATGCCGGGCAGGCATGCTACCAATTGCACCACTGAGGGAGATCGATAATTTCAGGTACCTCGTACCTGACTACGAGTCCGACTTTCAAGAATGACGAATATATTGTCTATAACTCGAAGGAGCTAACGTTGATAGCTATTTATTAGGCTCTCGTTTGGCAAAGGGCCACACAACCTGATTTTCAAATCATGATGATAATTGTGGTAAAGCAATCCCACATTTCATTACTTATTTTAATCTTACAGGGAGCCAGAAAAAAATAGCTAGGAGAGTCTAATAAATAGCTAGCAATGTTAGCTCTTTCGAGTTATAGATGATATATTTGTCATATTTGGGGGTTGGACTCGTAGTAAAGTATGGGGTGCCTGAAATTATTGATCTCCCTCGATGGTACAATTGGTAGGATGCCTGCCCAGCAAGTGGGAGACCTGGGTTCGATTTCTGGCTGAATGGTAAGATTTTTTTTCTGGCTTCCTGATGATTCAAATTAAAGCTTTTGTATTTTAAGAATCATTAATCATAAAAATAAAATAAAATACAGCAACCACTGAGGATTAGAAACCTTACATGCCAATATCAAATCAGATTTTTTCTTAGAAATAATGTGATTTAACATTGGAATGGGAAGGTTTCTTATCATCAATGATTGCTATAATAGGTTTTATTTGTTCAAATTATTCCTTTCAATTTAGCAGTTTTAAAATGATTGAATGGTTGGCAAGTAATAAAAATTAGATACTTTATATTTTGTTACTAGATACCAATTCAGATTATTCTTAAGTTACCAATTACAATGAAGATGAATAGAATTGATTATAGATTATTTCCAAAAATCTTAATATAAGATTTTGGTAGTGAATAGATAGAATTTGGATGTGCCGTCTAATGCATATTATTTACATATTTTACATCAATATCAGTAATACATCACTATTTCATCAAAAGTGTAAAAACTTGCGTACATAATACCAATGCACATATCACAAATACATCAAATAACTAATATTGTTAACAGATAAGGGTTATATGTCATAATTGAATTTTAATTTCAAAAAAATGTTTTGTTTGTGAAGTATATTTTTCATAAGCTTCTTTTTAATTAGATTCTGAAAAGTCCTAATGTTTTATGCAGCTTTGAGATTTTTCAGTAAAAAATTATTTAAAACTACTCTAGTAAAACCAAAGGATTCTTCTCAGTAAAAGTATGTTACTTTTTTGTTGAGTGATTTACCGTGTGTAGCCCTTTTTTTTTTTTTTTTTTTTTTTTTTTAAAATATTCTTTT
>KZ809300.1:12817-27769 GCA_000696205.2 Oncopeltus fasciatus | reverse complement strand
ATCCTGAATTCACAATGATTGAATTTTATTCATTTATTATTATTTCTTTCCGTTTTATATCAAGTTAATAGAAATTGGAAATTTCTTAAGACTTTCCTGCAACGGAAGGTTTGATAAATGAGTAGCCACAGGATCCCGGTAAATAAAATGCAATGAATAAATTGTTTATATAAGCTTTGATTACGCCTATTAAAACGCCATTTTAAAGTAAGTCTGTTGCAATTAGCAGGTTTTCTCAAACAATTTAGTTGCCTTAGAAATTTTTGGACTTTAACAGCTATTTACAGAAAATGTCAATTTAACCCGAATCTCCCATTCATTAAACAAAAAAAAAAACTTTATATTTCTATAACATTTAAATATAAAACTTTAAATATTACCTAGTGGATTTTGGTGAAACCTTAAAATTGCTTTAAGTTTATTTATTATTATAATATGTTAAAAGTCAAGTTTATTAATTTAAACTAGCATATTATGTATTAACATATTATAATCTTTTCGCGACTGATGACATGTGCATATGAAGCAACCCCGAGTATTTCTATTTTTAGTACTTTTTGAAATGTTGCTATTGACCGCCTTCCAAGGGCACAAAACTTTAACTCACACAATTTGAGGAATAATGATACATAATTGAGCTGTTGTACAGCTTGAGGCCTAGGAACAGCCATGAGAGTGTTTGTTTACTAATTCATGATATTCGTGGAACTTCTTCTGTTCTTGGATACATTTGGTACATATACATCGGAAGAATACATATTTTTCTCATTGTTAGCTAAAATTATTTTGAATGAATGATCTAATTTGGAAAGCCAGAAAGGACAGAAGCTTGGAGAGATCTCTGAGAATAAAATGTAGCCCAGGCTTTTAAAGGGCCTCTTTAAAGTGTGGCCGCTCAAATATCCTTCTTGGTACTCATTTTTATTTTAAATAAAAATAGACAAGGAACATAAAAGTTGTTTGGCTTATCTTGTCCCAATTTTGGATGTAAATTTTAATAAAATTGTCTAATTACAGTCGTGTGTAAATGAACAAATTACTAATAACAGTTTTATTACCATTATTTTTTTCTATTATACTTACGTATCATATTTTGTGTTCCTAATTTTCTGTAGATTAGGTAACTAAATGTAAACTTATCCTAATAAATCTCCTTGTCCGTGAGATCTTTATTAATAAAAAAAAAAAAAAAATTAAACAAATAAATGAAAAAAAAAAAGTGTGCAAAATCTTAAAGTGTTTTTTTCTTTAAAAAACACCTTGTTCAATTTGTCTCCTATCCATGTGATTTATATAAGATAATTTTCATCTAAAATTGAAAGATTTTTGTTCTTAGGCTGTGCGTTTTCAAATGATTGAAAATATTTGAATACCGTTTCGGAATAAGGTTGAGTAAGGTAGGCAGCGTTCCCCATGTGCGTTGGGACAGGTATAGAGGGGGGAGGAGCTGTCGGTGGGGGGGAGGGCCTAGTGTATTATGTATCTGGGCGGGGCGCGCAGCTTCCCCCACTCCGAGGGTGGGCGGGGCGGGGCGTGGCCTGGGCGGGCAATCGATCCGACCTTCCCTCTGGCTGGCGGCTGGAGGGCAGTCTGCCCGCGCCAGGGATGTACTGTCAGGGCCCGCCTACCACCACCTTCAACATTCCCTGCCAGGACCGCCACCTCTACCCCCACAAGGTATACTGCCCCCCACCCTTACTCTCTCACTCTCTGTCTCTTTCTCTCACTCACCGTCTCTTTCTCTCACTCTCTCCCATTATTTATCTTCCTCCCTATCTCGCTATTCTCTCCTCTTCTCTCTCATTACTATTTAATGCTCCACGGCTGTTCCTGACACTCTCCCCACTTAGCCACTAAATTTCTCACTCTCATACAGAAATGATATATACCAATGATAAAATGATATTTTATGTAATCCAAAATTCTAAAGTAAGATAGTTTGAACAAGCAGTATTTTATAACTCAAACTGATATCTACACCATGTAAAAAGTGTTCCGCAAGTGGATGGCTATATCTTGGGGGCTAATCTTACTATTTTTTTACAATAATAATGAAAATTAACTTTCAAAGTAAATTACCAAAAAAATTTTACTTTCATACTGGCAGGTAAATATTCAGGTTCCTCGCGAAGCATTGGTCATGAGTTCCTGTTCTATATGCTGTTTCGATGAGAGGCTAAGCTTTGCAATTGTTAACTTCAAAGTTTAAATCTCATGAAACCAAGCCTCTAAATAAAATTTTTCAAAGATCATTGAAATTTGCTTAAAATTCTGTGTAAAAATAAGTAACGCTTATCGGGTTAAATTTGTTTCGGTGAAGTTTGTTGAGATAGGCTCTTTACTTAATTATTTATTTGATACCAGTTATAATATCTCCTTTAAATCAAACAATGATCCCATGTGAAGTATTGTGGGGATGATAATGTTTTCTTTGAGTATGAAAAACTCTTTTCGTTGAGTGGTTAGAAGAAAAGCACTTCTAACCAGTCCCGCGACAGGCCAATAGACACAACGGGTAAACCAATGTTAAGGATGTATTAAAAATCGACCCACGTCACGTTAGAGAAGGCGTGTGGTCGGTATATCATTCTGGCCGCCTGATTTTTTTTTTCCCATTTAATGAAGAATGGTACCCAATTAGGGTTGGGGGTTCCCCAAGAGCACACCATTACAAGCAATTCTGTGAGCCATTACAAACATAAGCACAGAAAGAAAAAAAAAACTTACTATGAACTGTGAGCATTGAACCCGGGGCCTTTTGCTCTGGAGTCCAGTACCTTAACCACTAGACTACCGTGCTAAACAGAAGTAAAGCACGAGTTGAAAAATAAAAATTTATTATCTTGTAATTGCCTGAAACATTGTGATCAATTCGTGCAAATGGTCATCTTTTTCTTTTGTTTTAGTATTGGACGAACCATTTAGGTTTTGTCTGAACTTTTTTCAGTCCGATTGAAANACACATTTGACTTCGAGAACATTACCATTCTTTCTACTGAACTCTATGAACGTAAACTTCTTTTATCTGAAATTGTTCACATTAACTTACAACACAATCCTGAAAAACCATTAGCCCTCCTTCAAAATAAAACTGTCAAACATTTCTTCTAATTCCTTAAAGTTACTTATCCTCAATAATGTCCTACTTTTTTTTTTTTTTTTTTTTTTTTTGCCCCTGGACGAACTTACATACATATAAATTATTGGACCAATCTAGTGATTAGTAAAAATGAAATTTTGAATTTTTGGTTGATTTGTCGGTCGCAACACATCTGATTCCATTAAATTTGGCGAAATTCCTTCCTCTATGAAAAATATATCACATGGATAAGTCATACTCAAAGCGAAGAAAAACCTGTTAAGTTAGTACTAGTAGTAACTAGGGATGAAATGAGTTGTTCTTTTTTGTCGTCTGGAATTTTCGGTTTCACATGTCTACTGGAGTTTTGGTATATTTGAGTTTATACCCTCTACCCCTTGAGCTCCTTGGACGTCCAAATAGATGTCCTGCTTCCAATTGAGCGAATTGTGGACTGAGATATGGAAGCAGATAATTTATTATTTGGACCCAATCCGATAATACGGCCAATAATATGACAAAATTGAATCTAGATGTTCATGTAGGAATATTCATAGATACTTCTGCCGGGCTTGACACTAAACTTTCTTCTTGGTAAGCTTCATTCTTCATTCTTCTTTCAGCCCTGAAGAAGCCATCACATGATGTGCGAAAGCTTGTCAAAAATTAACTCTTCGAGTCAACCCCGGAAGAAATATTTCTCATAATTAAATATATCAAAGTATATTTGGGGGTAAATTTGTTGACCGTCAAGTTTTATGAAGGGAAGATTATCAGGAATTCGGTCTTGGTAGTTTAAAATTAATTAATTATGAAGTTACTATCAAGACCGAATTCCTTATAATCCTCTCTTCATATCTAAATAAAGTTTTAATGGATTTTGATATGTAAATAATTCTAAAGGGTTATTATAATTACAAATGAATATAGAACTATCATGTAATCCGTCTTCATTGGTTTCTGCAAACCATCTTCTGTTGGCGAGCGCTTTCGGACATTATCCATCCTCGTGGCCGAATACATGTGTTCACTGTCACTGTCTGTATTCAACTTTTTATTTTTAAATGAAAAATTTTTACCACCTATTGGCGGACCAATAGGTGGTTAGGATAGAGTTGACTTATTTTTAAATGCAAATTAATATTTGAAAGTGTATACAATTATATAGTTGTTACAATTATTTACAGATTTATACATAAACCTGAGTATTACAATTAAGGAGTCTGCGGGGGGTGGGGGGGGACTCCCGTGTTAAACTAACAGTGGAAGCTTAATACTAAACTAATCGTAATTTATAATAAACATAAAACTACAAACAATATTTACATATATACACATAGACGACAATACTAATTATTATTCGTTTAGTTGAAGAGATCAAGGAATTTTACCTGCTCGTCGATCACAGACCACCTCTTGGGCAGTGCAGGGAGAGACTCGAGGGCTGCTGGCGCTCAGCTTTTATAACAGTATGGTACGTCCTTGCCAGGCCTTGGTGAATCTAGAAAATGAGTTACTGAGAAAATGTGGTTTCCTCTACAAGTCATGTGGAAACTGGTGGCCTCCTTCAATTGGCCCCTTTCTGTCCGGGTCTGATACCAGTCTCCTTTCATTACCTGTTTCCCTCAGTCTTTAATACTAAAATCCGAATTTCAAGTCTCTGGAAATACAGAAGAAATATAAATTCATTTATTTCTGAAATTGTGCAAGGAAGAAGAGGAAGACAACATTTATAAATATTGGAGTTATTATTTAAATTAGACTTCTGTTCCGAGAATTTTTACATTACTCTTTTCTATTAGGGCAGATAAATTTTTAGCTTAGGGGGTTTAATTAAAATAAAAATATAAATTACTTATCATCGAGCCTAAAATCTATTGAAATAATGTGTATTTGTGATTTTTATTTTACTTGCCATAGCTGCTTTAACCGTTTCAAATATTTATTCCTTTGAAGTTTCGACTATGGCTTTCAAAATTCTATTGAATGTGGTTTTAATACTAAAATTTGTCTACGATTTTCCATCTCTTGGGATATTGTAATCCCTGAAAATCATCTCCCTTCCTGACCTTAGGTGATTAAACAAAAGCTAAGGATAATAAAAACACACGCACTCATGAACACGCTGATGTACATTGTTCTTTTGTGTATATTTATTGTACATTGTAAGTATATTTCTTAAAAATTTGATATTTTACAAGATCTTTTCGCTATAAAAAAATTAATAGAATTAATTCTATCATCATAGGCTAAGGCATTTGAATTTTAACATAAATAATCCCCTTTTCATAAAACTTAACGGTCAACAAATTTATCTAAAAGTAAATAATTATATTTATCGGCCACATATGCTCATTATTTTGTATGGAATTAAATGCCGACTTATCTTATTATTAATTTTATTCGATTTCTCAGATTTTTTAGATATTTTAAAGGGTTCGATAATCTAAAAATAGCTCCATATTGTCCCTCGAATAGCCCTTAGTGATCAAACGAATAAAATAAATTAAAAAATACATATTAAATAGATTTAAAATGTTTATTTGTGTGTGGTTTGCAGTGTGCTTATTATTACTAAGGTAACAAACTAATAAAAAAGAGAAGGAATATTTCTCGGTTATAAAACGGTTGTAATACTTCAAGGATTATGAAAGTGGTCGAGCAAGTACAGACTCTCACCTACTCGACAAAGCGGGAGAATGCGGTTATTCCAAATCGTAATTACTGCAGTATGCACCTGCTGTGCATAATACATATAATATTCTCAATTACTGTGTGTAATTGTTTGTAAAAGTAGTTTTCTACTCGCTCCAAGATGAATTATTGTCGTATAGTTTAAATATAGCACAAAATTACAGTTAGAATTACAAATGTAGTGTTTTTCTTTCCTTGAAAAATGCAAATATTTTATTGCAACTATGTTATTTATTGACAACGATAACAGAGTTATCATGGATGGAAGAACAGCAGATGTGAACACCATGAGCGTCTTTGGTAATGCCCAAAACGATTTTTAAAACTTGGTCTGACTGTCTGTATTTCATTATTGGCTGATTTAGTTAAATATAGCATTTGCTTATAGGAGCCTCACAATAACAGATGTCTGTCTGAAATTGAAGCGTAAACTAATCATGTTGCTTAACTAACAAGAACAAGAGGGGCAAAAACATCTTTCAAATCCGAAATTGGTTTAAAATTGCTAAATATGTATGCTAAACGGATATAAAACTCTCTAAAATAAATAATAACCAAGCAGTTAATAAATGTCTTTATATAAAATTGGATGTTCCTTTATTTTTTAAATAAATTAAATTAGTAAGTGCTTCTCGTAAAAAATTATTGAGAATAAATATTTTATCTAGATTCATAAATACTTCTTCCGGGCTTGCCCATGTGGAAAAGTTACTATTTGCCGAGGTTTCGCGCATCGTGTGATGGCTTCTTCAGGGCCAGAGGTAGAATGAGCCTTTCAAGCTCTGAAGGAGCCATCACAGGACGCGCATAAGTTCGGCAAAAAATAACTTTCCTACACGGCCAAGCCCGGAAGAAGTATTTAAGAATGTTTCTGGAGACCTTTAAAGCCTACATAAACATCTTTATGTATATTATTTCCTATAAATGTTTAATGTATTTTCTATAAAATTCACAAAAATGAATATGTGATTTTCCAAATCGAGACATTCTGTTAAGTTCCCTTTCTCTTTTCCGATTTTTAACCATTATGGAACTCTCTGATTTTTTTGGAAAAATATGCTTGTATACTGATTAGATGTCAGCATTTTTAAAATATCAAGTAACTCTACTCTACTTGTCTATCTGCCTTTATATGAATTTTAGTAAAATTTTTAGTAAATCTAAAAATATAGAAGTTCTAAAATGACATATAATCCAGCTGTCGATATATTCACTCTTTTTTTTTCTTTTTTTTTTTTATAAACGTATAAGAGGTGGCAGCCTGATGAACATTTATTTTATTTTTTACAACTTTTATTTACATATAACCATACATTCTGTTAAAAATAAATAAAAACATTAATGAACATTAACGCCGGTTAAATGTTTGGGCTTGAACTTGGTTTTGTTGTTATTATTATTATTTTTCTTAGAGAATCTTATCTGTTTGTTTTCTTTAGGGTTGTTATATTATTGTTTAAATTTTAGAGGCGGTCAACAGCGCCTGAAAATGAGAAATCTTGGGACACACATATTCTATTTCGACCCTAGTAGAGGGTGTATTTATATAGAGATTGATACGTTTTTCAACGGTTCAGGATTTGTGGAGAATCGCAAATGAGCTTCTTTATTAAATGTAGCGTCATGTCGCCAGCAGCGATTTCTTTGACTGGAAGTCTCGTACTTACCGGATGGCGTACTTGCAGGAGGCCGAGCGTACTGTTTTGCACGTTGTTGCTGAAGCAGGAGTAGATGTCCGTAAGGACCTCTACGACATCCTGCTTCTTCTGTATTCCTTTGTCTCACGGGCCCCCAGCTTCGTACGTGTAGAGATTTCCATCCATACATTTGTGACCCTCACCTTCCTTTCCTAACCGCTTTTTTCTTAGTGTTCAAAATACTTTCTTCTGGATTAATGAGTCATTCTAATTTAAAAGGAAATTTTAATACTTAGTACTTAAAAGAAATAAATTATCACCAATTATATGTATATAATATAGTCATATTTACTTTTTCATAAGCATGCACTGAATGTAATCATGGTCTACACTTGTGCACCATACTTTCATTTATGGAATACTATCAGTAGCTGATAATTTAATAATAATTTAAGAAGAAGAAGAAAATAAACTTTATTCTGGGACTAACTGAGTCCCCTTGAATAACATAAGTGAATTTTACATAAGGTCTTTTCTGGCTCAAAAAATATACATTATTATAAATAAATAAAACAAAAATTATTTATGAAATAAATAGTAAAAATTAAACAAAAACGTAATCAAAAATAACATTTTCTCGAGGCTGATGAGTTTATAATCTTAAACAATATGACTGGGGAAAGAAAGAAAAAAGAAAAAAACAAAACAGTGAGCTTATAACAGGTTTAAGGGGGAAAAAAATGCAATGTGAAGTACCATTTAAAGAAAACACCAAATCACTCTTTACTCACACTAATTCCATTATTTTACATACATATCACAAGCGCATAAAATTTATTAAATCATAAATAAGCAAATTTCACTGTCATGAAGATTCAGTTTGGTTGGATAGAAGATGCTGAAAAAGGAGGGATTTGAAAATGGAAAGAGAAGGAGCACGTCGAATTTTTTGAGGGTAGGGAGTTCCAAAGGCTAGCTGCCCTAGCTAGGAAAAAGCGGCGAAATGAAGCAGTTCTATAAGAGGGAGTGTAAAGATCAGAGGTTCGGGAACTAGTGTGGCGTGAACGGACTGAGGAGTCGAAAGTAAAGAGTTCATAAATGTACGAAGGAGAATGTGTGGGAACAGTATTATAAAGGAAGGAACCAAGGAAGTAAAGTCTGCGGTAGGAAGGAAACAACCACTTTAAATCTGTATACAGTTGGTGGTTACCCGGGAATTTCTATGTAACCTAACGCAACTTATACAGAATTATATTTACTGCAGCTTTATTATACTAATTTCTAAACTGACAATAAAAATGTTCATTTAATTTCCTCATATTTTAAATAATGTTTAGGTTGATTTTTCTTTAGGAAATGTACTATGGCTACTTTAGACAAAATATCCACGCATTTTTACCTATCCAACTTCGAAAAGCTAAAAGGACGATCCGTTCAAAATTTAATTTGTAAATCTTTCTATCTACTTGTTTTTAAGCGCTCTTTTGTTTGTCTTTAATTTTTAAAATAAAGAAATTAAATTATGCTCTGAGGCTTATTTTTGCTATCTATGATGAGTTCGTTAATGTCTGAAATCGTATATTATTTTTACACAAAAAAAGCGTACAGAGGAATGTTTAAGACTGTAACATTAAGTATAAAATGAAATTATAGAATAAAATGTATTTCGAATTTAAATTTTAAATATAAATTGGAAAATTTTATTTACAGATTACACATAACAGTAGTGACCTTATTTTTCCTTTTATAAATTTCCTATTTTTAAATGTGAATTTAAAAAATTCATTCTGCTTTTGTGCTAGTTAAATTAATTATCCCGGTATTTATTTTATTATCAATTTTATATTAATGTGATCTAACACACGTACTATTGATATAGGTGTATATATTTTTATATAAGTACTAGTGCATACTGATAAATAAAAAAACCTTCGGTAAGGGCTCCATAACATAAATTCTTATGTACTTTAGTCCAACAAGCGTTATATTATAAGTGCGGTTTATTCTTTTAATATCGATTCATGTCACGTCCGGAGTACTGCATGAAACATTGCATTGTCCACTGTTCATCCATTCTTATTGTTTACTTTGACTTTCTCATCAAAGGTATTCCCTGATGACGCAAAGGTTTTTGTGGAGATCAGAACCTATATTGGTTTCGCAAAATTCTACAGCATCCTAATGAAATGGAGTAAAGAACATTTAATGAAGATCAATTTAGGCAATTGGCAACAAATAAAAATGTTCTTCTAGTAAAATCAAAATTATGTTTTGATATAATCACGGTATTTTATAGAGGATGGTTATTTCAGATATCTTGGTGTAATATTTGACTCAAGTCTTAAATTCAGATGTCATATTGACTTCGTCTAAAAATGGCCTGTATGAATAAAGGGTTTAATAAAGACATAAAGGATGGGAGGACAATAATTATTCTTTACAATACCTTGATTTTATAAGGATATAGTTAAAAGAACCAAGCCTACCTGGAAGAATCAAGAAGAACCTTATTATACGATAAGGTTAAATAACATATTAATCATATGCTTATTAACATCATCTACTATCCAGAGCCGTGGGAGTTTCTTGTCCATTTGTCACTAATGACGCCGGGGAAGATTCGACCTGTGCTCTTGCATGGACTTAGCTCTATAAACCTGGCTTGCTTGGAACCTCCGATGTCCCTTCATGGGACATACCCTATCATCATCCTCAAGCTTATACGACATCATCTACAGCCCAGAGCTGCGGGTGTTTCATTTTCCCTGTGTCACAGATGACGCTACGACTCGCCGGAGAAGACTCAGTTGTATCCCTGAGCTTCCGCATGGACATAGCTCTAATAACCTGGCTTGCTTGAAACCTCCGAGCCATGAAGGGACATACCCTATCGCCATCCTCAAGTTTATACATCATCTACTGCCCAGAGCTGCGGGTGTTTCCTTTTCCCTGTGTCACAGATGACGCTACGGCTCGCCGGAGAAGACTCAGTTGTATCCCTGAGCTTCCGCATGGACATAGCTCTAATAACCTGGCTTGCTTGAAACCTCCGAGCCATGAAGGAACATACCCTATCGCCATCCTCAAGTTTATACATCATCTACTGCCCAGAGCTGCGGGTGTTTTCTTTTCCCTGTGTCACAGATGACGCTACGGCTCGCCGGAGAAGACTCAGTTGTATCCCTGAGCTTCCGCATAGACATAGCTCTAATAACCTGGCTTGCTTGGAACCTCCGAGCCATGAAGGGACATACCCTATCGTCATCCTCAAGCTTATAGGACATCATCTACAGCCCAGAGCTGCGGGTGTTTCCTTTTCCCTGTGTCACAGATGACGCTACGACTCGCCGGAGAAGACTCAGTTGTATCCCTGAGCTTCCGCATGGACATAAACGAAAGTATGACGAATAAGATATTAGCGTCTTCTTCCATGCGCCACCAATGATGCTACGATCCGCCAAACAGTTCCATCTTCCACATCACTACACATAATTCGGCAACGATAGACACTTCCAGATGCTGCATTCTCTGAAACAGTATCATTGTTACATATCTATTTCGTCAAGAGTGTTCTGGACAAAATTAATATCCCTAAAATGTTAGGACTACGACACTTCACAGCTGCTGTACTTTTTAAATTATTTTGTTTAAAGATTGTTTGATTATTATAATGTATAATTTACTGTTGTTGCTGTTGGTGATATACTTAAATAAAAAATTAATCATAGAGTAATTTGCCCCATTTAAGGCCCAAGCCTCTATAAATCATTAGGTGTTTCCGAATGTACTAGGCGTGTTCGCAATCCAGTTTATGGCTTTACATATGTTTTTGTGTTGAAGCACTTCGGAGACGAATAAGGTTTGAGCAGGATGTGAGAGGAGAGAAGAGATACCCTACTTCTCGATTCCTATCACGCCTACCTGGAGTTAATGCTGGCAGTTTGAATTTTATTGTTAGGCTGTTTGGGCATGTGTTCCCGTGCATTGTATTTTCTTTGTATATTTTGAAACACATTCACAATGGTCGGAGGACTCCACTATGCCTTCCGGCAGTCTCCTCCGTCCGTTCCTATCTTTCAGCCAGTGTGTTGGTAACGCGCATTTGTCGGCACACTGGTGTTCTGCGACATGACATCATTTCTCTCCCATTGAATACATAAACTTAAGCAGGGATTAGTGTGCATCAGAAGCCAAAGATTGTGATTAACATTTAATGGCACATATTTATCTGCACTAAGTGGAACTTAAAAATGGCAAAAACATACTTCTGGGTCAAACTGTATGTGTTCGATATAAAATGGATACATTTGCTTATTTCTTATTAAATTAAATGTTTGGTTTAAAATACTTCACATATGTCTAGGATCGAGAAAGTGTGTGTGCAACCAACAATACTAATATTTAATTTTTTTAAAATGAAAAACCAGCCGTTCTCAAAAAAAAAAATTAATGAATTAATTATACATCTGCTTATATATGTACTAGAGAATAACATTATAATATGCAGTGTTTTAATTTTTAAGGCTATGTATATAACTGGAGAATTAATTGTATAGTTAAAAATTATTATTTTGTTAAACTAGACAAAAGTGTTGGCAATGGATTGAGTTTTCAATATTTTAAAAATATCTGTAGAGGAACTTTTTACTGATAAACGGTATATTTTTTTAATTAAAGTAAATTTGGAATTGTATTTTCCATTCCAAATTTAAAATTTATAATATTTCTTTTTATTCCTGCAACAAAATATATTCTTAGATATTTTACTATTTTGCATTAAATATACAAATTTTTCTTTTTTTCCTTTTATTAATATATCATTAAAAAAAATATATATATACATCTCTCACTAGTACTAGACAAGCTGAATGTATAGCGTATGCAGTTTCTATGAACGCTATCCATATCCCGAAACTTTTTCTGAGTCGGGTGATTTTTCATTCAGCCAAATAAAGATCATTAAATTAATTAACTACCAATATCTTATTGAATAAATATAGCACTACACTCTAGTTTTTAAAAAGCAAAATTAATTAAAAGTTATTTGTTGCAAACTTTAGCATTTCTCTGAGCTCATCAGTTTTACAGTGTCGCTAATTAGAAAGTTATATCTATGGAATACATGTTTTTTTAATTACATAAAAAACTATTACTATCATAAAATTTATAATATGTACATTGTTTTCTAAAATACATTTTTTTAATTTATCACAACTTCTTTTTAAATCTTATAAATTAAAAAAAAAAATTTTTGGGTAACCAATTAATTTACATATGGAATATCATAATAAATATAATNCAGGAATATTTATTTTCTATGAGTGAAAAAGAAATTGTTTCTCTTCATAAGTAGAGCTCTTATTAGTCTTGAAATATCTTGACCTCGTGTAGTAAATTATTCGGTCCACACCTTATAGCATCTACTCTGTCACCGTAGAGTATGCCCGTCAATCATTTGTTTAAATAATTTTAAAAGGTTTTTAATGATTAAGGTTATAAAAATGCTTAGGCACTAATTGTGTTAATTTAAAAAAAAAAAAGCTGACAAATAAAAATATACATGCATTAACCATCCTGTGACTCCACTCTTAAAAATAAGCTATTAATGAGCAATTTAGGATTTATTTAAATAAAAAATATTACTACAGTTATACAAACAATTTATAAGTATTTATGTTATTTATTGTTTATGTGTTTTGGAGGAAACTGAGCTTGTTGTTTTTAATTTACTTTCTTCACATTGAACTTTGGTCATTTTGGCTTGCACTTGGCGAAGGAATACCCCTATAGTGTTCAGGAGAAAAAAAAAAGAAGAAAATAGTTATATATGACTTAAGGAATCCTGAATAAAAAAATGATTTTAGAATTGTTCTTTCTAAAGCCTTTTAAAATTGGCATGCATCGCGCCTACAGTAAAACACAAGGAAATAAGAAGGGATTGGTTGGAAATTCGATATTGGAAATTGAAAGAATAAAAACTTATTTGTAAACCAAAAAAAAAAAAAAAGGAATAAAAAAAGTTTTTTATTTTTGACAACGTTTCGGCCTAAATATCAAGCCTTCTTCAGGGCAATGTGGTTGATGGAAATATAATTTCCTGTTCTGTGATAATGGTCTAGGGATTAAAATTATTTGCTAATGGAAATTTATATTTCAGAATAGTCATTGAAGTAGGTGATAACACCGTTCTACCTAAAATTGAGTTTTGCCATTGTTTTATTTCTCGATGGGCAGAAATAATTGAATATCGGACAGTTTTTAAAACTTTATGTGATAATAAACGAAGCATGCTCAAACATACTCTTACATGATAATATAAATTACAATGTGCGAGTAGATGAAATCAATTTACTCTCAAAAACTGTATAATTTTCCCCAGTTACTTCTAAAAAATAAAATTATATTAAAAAAAACAAAAAACAAATACTGTTCACGTAGGCTTCGACGGTCGTCAGATGTATTTACCGTTTCTTCTTCCGGGTTGGACTGTGTCAAGTTGTTGATATTTTCCGAGCTTTCGCACATCATGTGATGGCTTCTTCAGGGCTGAAAAGAGAATGGATAATAAAAATAAAAAAACATTCTCTTTTCAGCCCTGAAGAAGCCATCACATGATGTGCGAAAGCTCGGCAAATATCAACAACTTGACACGGTCCAACCCGGAAGAAGAAACGGAAAAAACAAATACTCCTGTCCTAAATTAATGACTGCTAGTATATAAAAAATTGGAAATAAGTAGAATAAAGTTCCGAAATGTCATTAAAGATTTAGTGAAACATGTTACTAATGCACATAGGTTCTGCTCCAGAAAATGAATAGGAATGTGTGAGATAGTGACAGTGATTTCTGCATCGAGAGTATGTACTTGGAAGAGTACATCTTCAACAGGTATTGTTGGTGCACTGCAAGTGGTGTTTTGATATACTTGGCCATCGGCCATCTGAATAACTGGGAACGCTGCCCAAGACCGTCATCACATGTCTGTTGAAGCATTTTGGTTTATCGGGGGGCGGGGGACGGGGTGGTGAATTCACTCTTTCTGTTACAACCTTGCTTCTGAAAGATGTTTCTCTATTGGTTTATCGTTTGTTTGGATTCCCTATGTGAGTCAAAGTTGTTTGCACACTTCTGTGTTGGATTGAGTTCTCACATCATTCCAGATCCACAAGCCCTTGGGAGTCATGGATTTATTGAATTGACACTCAAATGGCTTGTCAACAGTGCGATTTCAAGCCTCGTCTTTTCGAGAGGATCTTCTTGAATTCTCTCTTTGAACGCTAAGGATCTTGGAGGGAAGATCTACAGGTATCCTCTCTTTTATCAACCATGGCTTTGGGTATGCTTTTATTTCGTGAAGAAAGGTAGCCATGGGCGGGAATCAAACCCCAAATAACAGATTTCTTTGGCACCAACAGATCATCTTCCCTGTCACTTTCCAAATATATTCTACCCATATTAATTAAATTAATTGAACTATTATTGAGACAACCAATTCTGTCCAAAAATTGGACAAATTTGTTACTATTAATTTATTATAAATAT
>KZ809299.1:76602-99149 GCA_000696205.2 Oncopeltus fasciatus | reverse complement strand
TTTGAATGTGATGAGCTATCTTTATTCTATAAGGTAATTACCCAAAAAATTTATAAAATAGAAATAAGATTTTTAATTTTATAAATATTAATTTTCTTGTGGTATCTTATCCCACGTAAATTTTAACAATTTTAGTGCAAGGGAACAGAAAAAAAAATCTAACTGTCCCAGCCAGGACTCGAACCTGGATTTCCAGCTTTCTGAGCAGGTGCGTTACCATTTACGCTACCGAGACAAGCCTGATAAGTTATTAAATTCCCCGCACTAGTGTCGAGAGTCTAACCTCTAAGGTAGATGAATATATCGTCTTATGCTTGAAGTAGCTGTCGTTGTCAAGCTGTTTAAATGAACTCGTTATTTACTTTTTTATTTTGATATTATTAATATTAATTTTCATGTGGTATTTTATCGCACGTAAATTTTAACAACTTTTAGTGCAGGGAAAAAATAAAAAATCCAACGTCCCAGCCAGGACACGAACCTGGATTTCCTGCTATCCAGGCCGGTGCGTTAACATTTACGGTGCCAGGACAAGCCTGATAAGTTATTAAGCAGGAGATCCAGGTTCGAGTCCTGGCTGGGACGTTAGATTTTTTATTCTGTTCCCTCGCACTAAAATTGATAAGATTTTTAAGTTAAGTAATACAAATAAAATCGAACTTAACTATAACTATCGCTGAAAAAAGATTGTAATAACTTTTCATTTATCAATACACCTAACTTCAAAACTTTAGACTTTGTTTTCATGAAAAAGTTTTAAAAATAAATTTGTTCTAATTTAACTTGATCCTACTTAAATGCTAATATTAGTTTTAATTAAGTTATTAATTTAAAAAAATATAAAACTCTCATTTAAGAAATAAATTACATTGTTATATAGCATAATGCATATAAATATTTACTAAAATAAAATTATTCCAATAAGCCCGAAAATTGTTTGTTAAATAATATATAAAAAGTGACCACAAATCCAATTCAAATAGAACAATATTTTCCCTCGGGAGGAAGAAGGGAATGGCAGGAACACAGGGTGTCCTGGTGCGGGTGAGGACTCCCAGAAGCCGGTGAGTCGGTCGCCCGAGGGCTCGCGTCTGCCCTCGCTCCCACACTTCTTTTTCCGATCCCACAGCGGATCAATTATTCAAATAGTCCCTAGAGGGCTCTGTTTGACTCACCTAACAACAACTAAGTCCTCCGCTTCACGCTAGAGGGCAATCCAGTCACCGTACAGTGATCCAATGCACACATGATATATACCACTTCATTACATTCGTAATTTAGGTACCACTGTTTGATGAAATTTTATATGTGTTTTATTCATGCTGAACATTGTCAAAATGAACATTTCTTGTTAAGCATAACAAGAAATATTCATTTTGACAACGTTCATCATGAATAAAAACACATTAATATTAAATACATTAATTCTGTAAATATACATATATAATATATATTTACAGTATTAATGTATTGTACATCAGATATATAATAATAAAAAGTGTTTGTAAAAAAAAAAGCTATTGTGAGCAATACTTTTTTGCTTTTCCTGAGTGACATATCTATGTCAAGACTCTAGCCGCACTTAGATTCTTCAGATGAGTCTTGTAATTATACCAATGAGAACATCTTGATTTTTCTTTCCGAAATTCTGCTAGTAGTGTGTTGTAGGAAACACATTGACCTGGAGAACTAAATGTCACCCATGTTGAGATAACAACAACCAGCGCTGATAAGCGCAAAGAAACAGTTGCAAACAGTTGACGCTGATTGGTTCCCGGCTTCCCGCCAAGTTATCGGAAGGCGAAGTCTGGCGTTGTAAACTGGGTGGGGGAACCGATTTGCGATGAGGACCAGTAATGAGCTTCGAACTACAGAAGCCGCTTCCATTTCTTCGTAAGTTCCTTGTTGGTAGGAACTCCCTCTCTCAGCAGAACAACAACTGAAATTCCCTTGTATCACCATATATTTATTTATAAACTAAACATTACATTGTATTTATTTAATACAAATATATTGGCAATTTCAATTTATATGGTAGACCTATAATTAATAGGCATAACAAACGTAAAAATCCATTTAAATTCCACATCAAATGGTTCTTCAAGCAGGTTCTAGCTATTTAGTTCATATTTCTAATGTTTTTTTTTGTTTTTTTTAAGTAATACATAATGAAAGATAAGCTTCTATTGAGATATAAAGGCTTGCTATAAATAGATCTATTTGTCAGGGTATCTGCTGATATTAATAGCTCAATCCAATCCAATGTGTTTAAAACGGAGGTTGACAGATTGAAAAAAAAATATATGTACAAAAAGTATATGTTCTTTAGGAATATATTACACTAATCTATTTACATGCAAAAACCTCCCAAGACAACTAACTGTCGGCATCCCTGGCAAACCATGAATCCAATGTAGGCAAACTTATGTGCATATTAGGAGAAACAGGATTATATGAAAAAATGTAATTAACCCAACAGTCAGGGCGTAATAACCATGATGTTTATCGCCCTATAACCTGAAACCTAATCCTAATGATATAAATCGCTTTATTTTGAGATAAATGATCGGTTCGAACTGAGAATCAGTCGAATTAAACATTCTGAAAATAGATAAAATTCCTAAATCCTACTGTAGATGATCTTATATGAAAAAGTACATCTATTTTTTGTACATTTTTTCTTCTTTCTGTCAACCTCCGTTTTATATCAATTGTTCTAGTAGTATATGAATTACGAGTTGAACAATTGAGATGAATGGAGAAATCACAATGGCTAAGACTGACCACTAGGAACGCAAATTTGTCCCTCAAATCTCCCAAGTGATTATGAATAATTTCTTTAATGTCCTTTCTGTCATTTTTATTATTGTTATTCATTTTAATCAAATAACAAAATGTGTTTTTTTTTTTATTTTTAACAGAATGTAATATGTAAATAAAGGCTATTAAAAAAAAAATCCTTTCTTTGTATAGCAGCATTACAGCATATAAGATGTACCATCAGTAATTTATTAACTAATTTATAGTGGACATATTAGGGGGTGTTTATAGGGCGTAATAACCTAGAAGTTGATTGCCCTTCAATCTACTACTACTACTACTGTACCATAATTAAAGGCCAATTTTTCACATTTACACGGTTACATGGTGAAATGTGTTTTAAAAATTTCTTAAAATCTTTACTACATCTACTGAGTAGTAGCTAAAAATATGTTCTGTTCAAATTACTTGATATATTTAGTATGCAATTACAAGTAGAAACAGAAAAAAAAAATATATATATATATATGTATGTATGTGTGTGTAATATATATGAAATGAAAAACTCGTGGCTTCTTTATATAGTGATCAAGAAGAGGTGGGATGGAGAGTGCAATTTGTGATTTTTTATTTTTGTGTGTTCACTGCACTCTCTATCCCACCTGTTTTTGATTAATATATATATATATATACACTCTCACATTATTTGTACTTTGTACTATTTTGGTATCTTATTTTGATGCATTTCTATCATTGAGTGATCAAATTTTATTTCATGTATGATTTTAAATTTTATTAGTATCATTTATTAATTATTGCAAGTCTCACAGATTTTGATCCTTTCGTTACACAAAACTAAAGCCACCAGAAGGCATACAAAGAGAGATTAAATGACCCTGTTTGCATTGAGGTACATCTGATAGGGAGGTCTCTGGAAGGAGATCTTCTAGGAGTAGGGTCAAAGTAAAGGGTCAGTAGCCGAGAAGGGGTCATTCAGCCGACTGACAGGTCAGAGAGGGCCTAGGCCTCGTTATCCCGAAGTCAGAGTCAACTCCTGTCTGGGACAGTCCCAGGTGAGCTGTTCTTCTGGAGGAACTGAACTGTAGTACCTGTCAGAGGAAAAAAACGCGATACACAGGAATGTACCAAATCAATCTGGTGATGAAAATTAAAAAATTCATTTCACAAAATTCTGTTACGAAGAAGCTGCTTAAACTTTGCGAATTACTCAGCATTTTAGATCATTTTATTTGAACTATCGAAACCATATAACGCCTACTCCTATTGATCAACTTTAATTTCTACATTTTAAGTGACATTCCTGTAATAAATTTTTATGCCTACAAATAAATTCCCACTCCCCATTTTTCAATACCGCTTTGTGCCTAAAATATTTTCTTTGTCAATAAACACATGTGTGGAGTGTTACTCAATAACGAATTTTGCCTTTTTTTTTTGCAATAACAAACATTTAAAAAAAACTGTGGTCTAAAAAGTAGTGGCATACTGACACAAATTTTAGTAGCTATCAAATTTGGTGTCTAATATGTAGGATGAAGAAAATACATTCTTCTTAGTCTTTAACATGTTATGAGGACAACCTTAATTGTTACATTCCTTCAAAATTCGCTAATAATGTGGTTAATCAGATCGCCCTAAAACATGTCGCTTCTGCCAAGTTGTGTCATGAAATGTTCATTCTAGATAGCTATTTCTTAGAAGTGAATAAAAAAAACCCTTCAAATGCTAAAAAAAAAATGGGAAACACATTTAATAATTTACAAATGGACTGATTTGAGTGTATCTGCACTCTTTGGTTCAATTTATCGGATCTAGAAATATCCAAACGCATAAAAACCACACAAAATTCGTGGTTTGCTTGAAAACCATAATGGTTTTCAGACACTGTCAGAAGTAGATTGTTCCAACTCTTCTTCAAGAAGAGAAAAGGAATATTTATTGGCCTAATAATTACTCAAGGCACTATGAAAATCTTCAAAATTAGATTTGAAAACGATACTCTTAAGAAAAACGTACTGCATTTGGAATTTTTGTAATATGACATTTTAGAAAAAATATATTTAATAGTGAAATTAATTTTATTAAATATGTATACGACAAATGAACTATTTAACTTTAGTATTGCAAATTAAAATTTCATTTTAAAAGTAATATTACACATAACATTAGACTTTTTTTTACTAGAAAATTTTATGAAGTTGGCAATTGTCACTCATGTATACAATAATATTAATTTTTAATAAGAAAGTTTAATGTGCTTTCCTATATGTCAGTTGAAAATGTTTTTACAAATTATTAATTTATTTAATTAATACATTTTTTTTGCATGTATTCTTGCATGTATTTAGAGTAAATTTAGTTTCTGAGGGACAATTTTATTAACAAAGTGTCTAATAATAACTAAATAATTAGTTTGACAGAATATAATTAATAATAGGTAATTCCTTTATAATGTATACATTTACTTGAAAAATCAAAGTTTAGTCAGAATTAAAATGCATTCCGTAACTCAGGCCCCTGCGGGCGAGTTGTTTGCTAAGCCGCACACATTTACTTACAAGCCTATTTACTACTACGTGGAGTGCTGCTTGATTTAAAAAAAAAAAAAAAAAAAAGTGTCTATTCCATGGTTGAGATTCCTAGGCAACTAAATAATGCAATGATCCTGGCGACGAAAATTGGAGATATCATTCTCCATTGTTACGACAGAGTTTCCTGTATGTAAAATAAGATTTCTTATGATATATGCTTACGAAACAGATATTTAAGAACGTAACTAGGAAGATTTCTTATTTTCCCACTCTTTGCTTCCAGATAGGCTTAAGCAAGCAAGTCATAACTATCTTACATTTTTTATTCATATACTATATATACTATCCACGGTTTGTGAGACAAAATTATTACAATACTCCTAACCATGTCCATCTTTATCGGAACATGGGAAATTGCTTCGATTAAACTAAGCACTGGTGACTTTTGATCGAATACCACGAGAATACCAGCAACTTTGGTTCCCGAAACGGGTACAAATAAAATAAACGTTAAGCGACGAAGTCAATATCACAGTCAATATATTGTCTACATTGTTATTTATTTTAAAAAGTGATAAAAAGCAATGGTGTCCCATTGGAAGCTATTCCCCCAGGCTCTAAAAGAATTCAATATAGTCCTTCGTGAATTACTTCCTGCGGTTCTGCCAATGTCTCGTGGTCGCCTGTCGACAAGGAACCACAATCCAGACCCTCCCTCGCGACGACTCTAGAGCGTCCAAATTACAGTTGGAATGTTTCTGACCTCANCGCTATTCAAAAAATAGACGGTCAACAAATTTATCTCCAAAAATCTTTTAAGTATATAAAATTTCCCTTTATTTTTTATTCACATTCGTTTTAGCATTTGAGTCATAAATAGGTTGTTTGAAAAACATTTTTAGTGGCATAGATGAAAGAAAAAAATGTGCAGAAATATTTTGGAGCAATAGTCTCCAATGGGTTTCTTTTAAATAAAAAAATTTTTTTTTATTATACATTACTTATGGTGGCGTTAACTTGTTTATAATGTATAATATTCGTCATTGAACTTTAGCGGAATGCTTGAGGAGAATTGGCGTTGGAGGAACTCTGTCGGATTCCATTGGGGCAGGAGCATGGCACGTGAGGTGTCGGAGGCCCACATCCAGGGTGCATTCCGAGTGCTGCAATGGAGTGTCTGGACCATGCAGCTCACACCCCGGTGCATTTCAGCAAGAGGGACACCCTCGCATTAGTGAAAGGCAACTGCACTTACAGATTGATCGACAACCACAGGGTGTTCTATGGCTCGACCTCGGACCTTCCAGTGACCAGATTGACCACAATAGAGGGTATTGTTAATGCTGTGAAAACAATTTAGGATATGACATGTACAAAATTGTAACATTAAAACATTTGTATCACATCAAAATCTTAGGAGGAAACATATCAACAAAGATATTTTTGAATGCACCAAACTATATCTAAGGGATAATTTAAGAGACATAGAAGAAATAGAATTGGACTTAATCAATAGTGAACGACTTCATTATTTAGGAGAAATGCTTAACTTTCAAATTCACATCGTAACATTTCTAAATCCATTCTTCAGTAGATAATAAATATTAAAAAATTACAAATTTTGATGATAATTATGGTAAAGTAATCCTACATTTCATTATTAATTTGAATCGTACAGGGAGCCAGAAAAAATGTAACTACCTCAATCGAGAAACGAACCCGGGTCTCCCACTTTCCGAGCGGGTACGCTACCACTACACCACCGAGGGTGATAGGAAAAATTTCTGATTTCCCGCACCTCACTTCCCAGCTGAGGTGGATTTTTTCTAGCTCTCTGTACGATTAAAAGTATTAAAAAATTATCTTTTACACCATTATAGTCAACAAAAATTACACCTAAAATAACGAAAGTTTATTATTGTAATAAGTTATTAAAAAATTACATTTTCATAATCCTTTAACCCACTCCACCACAACTCCTTCTCTTATTTAAAATTAATAAAAATAAAATTTAGTTTGTATTTATTAAAAATAAAAGGGCCCACTTGTCCGGAAAGTAATATACTTAAATTTTTTTCTTTGGTATAGGTAAAAGGTGTTTACCGAAAACGAAACAAAATTGATAGTGGACTGTAGGTTGAACTGGTAACATTAATAGCGGAACAAGTAAGAAAATTAATTTAAAAATCCACTTACCACAATTTTCGGCGTTCCTCGGATCGTCTGTCATTTCTTTATTACTTTTTTTTTTTTTTATGGCGTGTCAACCTTTGGTCATTAACGCCAGTTATTTGTTTTTAAAGACACATCTTTCAGTGCTCTTCCTACAGTAAATTCCACCTTATCAGTGTGGTTTGAGATTTTTCTGCTATTTGGAAATCTGCAAATCCTAATTGTAACTTATTAAACCGCCGTAAACCATTAATTTCGAGAAGCAAAATTTAAAAAAAAAAACTGATGAATGAACAATCTCAATAGTTAAAATCACCAGAGAGAATTATAAAATTGAAAAAAAGAAGAAAGAGTAACAGGTCACTTTATAGTGAGGGAGCAATAGCACAGGTCTGTTGACCATGGAGTCAGTAGCAAGAAGGGGTAACTTTATTCTGGGTGGGCAATAACATAAAAGAATGGTTAAAATCAAGCACAAGTTAATTATGGAAGTGCATTATTCCGCGCTCTGCGAAATCACTGACAAACTAATTGTACATGGTGGTAAGTGTAGATAACGTTGGATGATTGATTTAATAGTACACACTTTTGGCATTAATGTTGTAAAAAAATGTTGAACATTTTTTAAAATGTTATTTAAATCTTTATAAACTTTAAGAGAAATGGAGGTATGGTAGATTTTTAAATTTATGTGTCACTTAATCCCTCACCGCATAAATACTGGAATTTGTTCTTTCTTTATTTTATTTTTATTTTTAAAATTGTAAAAGCTTTTGTAAAAACAATACATATATTTTTCTTTTTTGGGTTTTTGAATCATACGCTTGTTTAAGGTCTAATGGAATTTTTCAAAAGTCGCGTACTTTTACCAATAGTTGATCTCCTTAAGAGAATATAACCCACATAGAATTCGCTATACTTTGTTTCCTTCAGTCTGAAAAACATCTCTTACATTTTTTATTAACTTCTCATTGGCTGTTCTAGTAACTACTTGAAGTGAAGAGTTCTCTCTCAGAACTCTAATTACTTGCTTCGCGTTGTAAACATGTCGGGACTTAGGTAAGTCCTTGAGAACTTAACCCTCAACAACTCATGAANTTTTAAATTTTAAAATTTATATTATGCAATATATATATATATAATTTGAAATTTGAAAATCCTTTGTTAAAAGCGAAACATAAATTTGACAGTAATATGTCCCGATGATGACCGATGAGCGATAACCTGCCACCTAATCGATGATGTACTAATTGGCTAGCTAGGCTTTCCTGATTAAATAATATAATAAACAGTAAAAATGTATAAGCTGAGAATTAAGGTGAATCATAGAATTTAATTTGGAATAGTCTGCCTCAGTGAAAATTGTTTAGAATAAAAATATGTCTCAAAGAACTAATTTAAAAATTTATAAACGCAAATACATTGAAAACCTTCTCATAAATACAATTTAATAATTTAAGAAAGAAATATTTGTTTAATGTATTAAAAGAAATAGATATTATTTAATATAATTAACTTACTAGTTATAAGAAGTCTCAAAACTGGATGTAATATCATCATTGATAAATTTACAGGGAAAATATTCAATTTTCAGATCATTCAGTTCTAAACCTCACAAACTTCTGTATGATCATTTTTTTTTTAGTTGAAAAAAAATCAACTAAAAATAATTAACACAACGAAGAGACTCTGAACTTGTTGTGTACGGGGCACATTCTAGAAATCAAAGCAAGTCAAAGAATTGAGCTATAAAGTTGGGTGCAATTTAAGAAAAAGATAAAAATTTATTTATATTTTATTTACTTGTGTATTTACAAAATTCTCTAATATCCAATTATTTAGGCTTTACATTGGTGGATATACTCAAAATTCTGCTTGCAGGAAGTCTTAAATTTTACTGAGTTTTTAAAATTTTCAAAATAATCGGGGACTCCCCTAGTGTCATGAATCAAGTTATTCTCGTTCGTATCTTGAAGTGATTTTGAAAAAGTTTATCCAATCTACTATGATCCATCATTAGTGAAACACAACATTCCATAATTTTTTTTGTGGTATTTGATCCCTCGTAAATTTTAACAATTTTTAGTGCAAGGGAACAGAATAAAAATCTAACTATCCCAGCCAGGACTCGAACCTGGATCTCTTGCCATCCCAGCCGGTGCATTTACCACTTTTTTTTAAGTGTTGTTTAAGTATACCTAATCCACCCGGCGTACCGTGATGGAGAGGTGAGGGGGTGTGATATTTCCTTAATTTGACCTTAGACATTTGAAGGTAATATACCACTTATGCTACCGGGACAAGTCTGATAGGTTATTAAATTCCCCGCACTTGTGCTCAGAGTCTAACTAATATATACATTCTCTTTGGCATTTGGCCTTATTCTTATTTCAGTGGGAAACCAGAAATACTTGGTTTCCAGCCAATCACAATTGCTTTCAAATTTAGTCGTTATCTCGTCCAAATGGGGAATAGCTAATATGGGGAAAGCTAGTACTGGGTACAAAGCTGCTAGTGAGGCCATATTGATTTCTAATGCACCCTCAGGCAAGACAAACAGTCGAGCCGGAATCCTTGGGCGCCTCCTGTGGGAGCTATCCCAGCCGGCCCTAATGCCCAGGTCGCGTGGATCCCTTCGCCCGGCTACTGTAATTATCCTCCCTGAATAGGGAGACCCAAAGCCCTTTCCCTTCTCTTGAAAAGGGACTCCTCATCCCATCTTCTTAAGCGACATCCTATAACATCCCCCCACCCCACCCCAAAAAGAGGAGTCTCTGATATATAAATAGAAAAAAAAATTACATTTTCGATAAGTCAAAAGATTTCTTGCATCTTATTACTTAAGATGGATTCCTTTAAATCTCCAGATTTAGATACAGGATGGGATGTAAGATCGCTACAGTAGAGACTCTAATTCAAGTTTTCTTTCCACCCATATTCCATTTCACAAGTATATGGGCGTAGAATCTTTGTAATCAAAATAACAAAAAATATAAGTTCAATTAATGTTTGGAATTTTAACAATTAAGCGAATCACAAATTAAATTAAAATTATTAGATGATTTTAGTTGGGGTTTGGTCAAGATAGCTTTAAAAAAATAAAAATTTAAAAAAAGGTGTATTTTTTTAAAAGATGCCAATGTTTCGGCTTGCATTGTAAGCCATCTTCTGGGCTGCCTATCATAAAGACGAGAGAGGACGTCCTGTCCCTAAGTTCACTATTCCATGACTGACCTTTTTTTTTAAATTTGTACTTTTTTGGATCTACCTTGACCGAACCCCACCTAAATCATCTAATAAATCATCTTCAGTCATGAAAATGTTAACTTAGGGACAGGACGTCCTCTCTCGTCTTCATGATTGACAGCCCTGAAGATGGCTTACACTGTAAGCCGAAACGTTGGCAGATAATCTTTTTAAAAAATACACCTTTTTTTAAATTTGTATTTTTTAAATCTACCTTTACTGACCCCCTACTAAAATCATCTAATAATAATATCTACGGTCAAAAAACCTCTCCTTTTGAGTAAATTAAAATATTTTTCCATTTTATTTCATTCATACAGAGCTGCTGTTGGAGGTTCAAGTACCATTCTTAAGGACTGTTACAGAGAAATATAACTGTGGCCAAGTATATAAATAAAGGAAAGAATGTACTGACTACTCAAGAAAATAATATCTTGTCTAAAGTTGTTTGATTTATTTGTGACATCAAAAATTTTTTTTTTAAAAAGGTAATGATGATGAATGAACATGATTTTATGTAAACGATTCAGAGTTCATGTTCTGACTGGAATAAAAAATGGAATACTAATTCTATTCTACCATTAAACTCAAAATTCTATACTGAATTACTTACAGAAAGAGCTAAGTACCAGCTGGAGGTTTTGCTCCAATACTTTTTGCTGGAGATCCAACTGTTTTTTTGTTGTAAATAGCAGCTTTCTTATTTCTTCTGGGAGGGTTTGCATTGCAAAGGCCCTACTGGATGGCAAGTATCCGTCACTCTAACTGCGAATACTGTGGCTTCACGGAATATCACAGATTTCAAAATCTCAAAGTTCAAAGGGTATTCAGAAATGAGACCAATCACATCTCTCACCAATTTTCTATTGCATGAACCTCTGTTTGTGATAAAGTTCTTCCATGTTTATCGAATCACATAACAGCATACGCTACATGATACGGCTTTTGTCCTTGACTTATGTAGTACCCTTAGTAAGTATTTGTCTTACTTCTGATATATATTTTGTAGGCAACACTGCTAAGGTATAGGGCCCTTTGACTTTGGTTCCCACAAGAATTTTTAATTCGGACAGACAAGTTATCATCCTGTCTGCCTATAGTCCTATTGGAAGGATTGTCTCCTCCTATAGGTTCCAGTAACCCTCAGACAGGGGCCCTTGTAGGGTACTAACAACCACAACCAGCTTGATAGCGAGGAGTTACTCCTTGAGCCCTCCATCTTAATCCTAGCTTGGGACATCACGGTCACTGGGTCACTGGGTACAACTGCCACACAAGCAGAATTTATATAAATATAATACATATTAAATAAATATAAATGCACACAATTATCTATTTATAGTCAATTAATTACCCAATATTGTTATTGGAATCAATACTTTTAACATCGATTAATGAGATAAGCAACCTGAGTTTAAGCTGCTAAATTTTACTTAGCGGGGGAGGGGGCGTGTAGAACTGCTTAAAAGATTTAACTAATCACTTTGTAAGCCCCTTTCTCCCCCCTTCTCAACCACAATTCTCAACTAATTCGAATGATGCCAATTACAGACAGAGGCAGACTTAGCCGTAGACAGGCGAGACGGAAGCAGGAGAGAGTTGGATTGTCCCTAGTGGATAGCGCGCCGAGGGGCGAGCTTGTAATTATCTTGCCTTGATTGGACGAGCCCAGAGGCGAGGATGGAGGAGTCCAGGAGGAGACAGGTTTTCAATCCAACTTCTGTCTTTTCAAGTCTTTGAAGTTGAGCAATCCTTTTCGGGATTTCTTAAGGGGGGGTCTGCAGAGAAAGAGTGAGGTTTTCCTTGATAGCAACCCTTTGTTTTTATAAGGAAGGAAAACGTGTGACCACTTGTCCTGAATTTGCAAAAGAACCATAAAACCTATCAAGAGCAAGTAGAAAAAGCTAAACGGATTTATTCTCGTATGTAGCATAGCTAATAAAAAAATTACGTAACGTAAACAAGCACTAAAAAACGTAAAACATTTAAAAGAATGGATAACAGATTTAACCCTAGATAAACCATAACAGTCAGGGCGTAATAACCATGATTTTGATCGCCCACCTGATCCTAACTAATAAAAAAGATTATGCCCTAATTTTTTTTATATTTCAAAAATATGACACACTAAAAAGTAATTGAATAGTGAGTTTTATCAAAATAGTAAATGAGCAAAAATTTAGGAAAATTATGCAGAGAGCATTATCAGGAATTTGTTCGAGGTTATGGGGAGAGAGAGAGACTCGTGCTCATCAGTGTCAAAATCATGTCCCCCAATCCACTGCCCAGCAATCTTTTCGCCCTGATGAAGGCCTGAAATTCAGGCCGAAACATTGGCTAAAATATAATTTTTTTTTTTGGCTATAAATTATATATTAAATCTTCAACTACCAAGACCGAATTCCTGATAATCCTCTCTTCATAATTTTCCTAAATTTTTGCTCATTTACTGTTTTGATAAAACTCACTATTCAATTAATTTTTAATGTGTTATATTTTAGAAATATAAAAAAATGTAGGGCATAATTTTTTAAAATATATTATGCTACAAACGAGAAGAAATTCGTTTAGCTTTTTCTACTTACTCTTGACAGGTTTTATGGTTATTTTGAAAATTAAGGACCAGTGATCACGCGTTTTCTTTCTTAATAAAAACAAAGGGTTGCTCCTGATAATCCTCTCATCATAAAACTTGACTGTCAAAAATTTACCTTCAGATTTAGTAAAATTATTTACAAGAAAATTATTTCACGCAGGAACTGTATAATCTAAGTATATTTCCTAAGTTTTATTGAAGCTTAACATAAAAAATGGTGGTGAAATACATCTCACAAACGGATAGGAGAATGAGCATAAAAAGTAAGACGACAATGTCTTGCTCTGGTCGGGAAGGAAGTGTAGTTGAGAGCCGCTTAACCATTGTCATTACATTTCCTGAATCTCTAGTAAAAATATTCCTACGAGAGATTGTCACTTAAACGTAAGCAAACTGAAGTCGGAAGCAGAGCCGAGAACTCTCAAGCTCAAGTTTGAGGAATACATTTGAAACCAGACAGAGACCTGTTGATGCAACAAAAGGAATAGAAGACCAAAGCAATTCTGGCAAGAAATGGAGAGACATTGGAATGCTAAGCAATTATGTATTTATTTTATTTTATTAGTTTACAGACAAAGTTATCCAGCCTTATCCTGTTCATGAGCCTTGAAATCTTAGGACAAAATCATTTGTTAGGGTCATTTAATTAAAAGTGTTTTGAGTCGAGAAAACTGTTGGTTCCACTTGAGTTCAATTGAGATTAACTAACACGCCTATATCCATGGTGACATGGTTTTTTTTTTTTTTTTTTTTTTTTTTTTTTTTTTTTTTTTTTTTTTTNTTTTTTTTTTTTTTTTTTTTTTTTTTTTTTTTTTTTTGCAAGCCAACCACTTGTGTCAATAATGCCATTTATGTCGGGTATCGATGAAAGAAGTGCGAAAGAAGAGAGCAAGAAAACAAAAGCAAAAACATGATGGAGAACGCGATTGGGGAGAGGTACATGTTTACTTGCTGCTTGTGACCGACATAATGTAAAATAATTATTGTAAATTTTTTATTTTATTGCAGATTAACGTGCATATATATTTTGTTTACATCATGAATATACTGAAAGGTTTCATGGTAACATTTAACAAGGTTATATTAATTTATTTTTATCTTTCCAACTAACAAGGGTGGATTACATCTGACTGAATAAACAAGATTGTTTAAGAAGGGAGGGTATTTCTTTCGGCTTTTCTGTCCTTCTCACTCAGGTTATTTTCCGTTTCTCTTAGTCCCTTCTTACCCTCTTTGCCCTTATGGGAATCCTGGCTCATGGGACGTCGCTTTGCGTGCAGACTCAAGTGCGCTGGTGATTGCAGTGATTCAGTCTATCCCTTAGGTCTGGCACTAGAAAATTATCATATTGTCATAAGACTGGGGAATGCATGTGACGTGAGGACCAGACCTGTACGGAAAGGGGACAATTTAAGGATTACAGATGCTTCCTTGCTTCTGAAACGAAATAAGAGTTTCGCGGAAACAGCTATTAGACTCTTCTAGGTCCTCCTCGACCCTTCTACAAAAGCAGCTCGCCAGCGGCCCCCCGAGTCAGTGTTAAGTTAGTCTAGCCAGTGCTGGTCACAATGAAGTGATAAGTGACAGTTATTACTTTTGTTCTTGCTTATTATTGACACGTAGTCCATAACAGTATTTAAAAACAAATTAAGTTTTTTTTCTTAGTAAGCGTTCGCCCTCGGTACAACTTGACTAGTACCCCACATTATGTGAGATTTATTACTCTTACTTACGCAAGGCTGTTAGAAAGTCCATGGACCGANGTGAATATATATTTTGTTTACATCATGAATATACTGAAAGGTTTCATGGTAACATTTAACAAGGTTATATTAATTTATTTTTTTCTTTCCAACTGAGGGTGGATTACATCTGACTGAATAAACAAGATTGTTTAAGAAGGGAGGGTATTTCTTTCGGATTTTCAGTCCTCCTCCTCACTCAGGTTATTTTCCGTTTTTCTTGGTCCCTTCTTACCCTCTTTGCCCTTATGGGAATCCTGGCTCATGGGACGTGGCTTTGCGTGCACACTCAAGTGCGCTGGTGATTGCAGTGATTCAGTCTATCCCTTAGGTCCGGCACTAGAAAATTATCATATTGTCATAAGACTGGGGAATGCATGTGACGTGAGGACCAGACCTGTACGGAAAGGGGACAATTTAAGGATGCCAGATGCTTCCTTGCTTCTGAAACGAAATTAGATTTACGCGGAAACAACTAGTAGACTCTTCTAGGCCCTCCTCGACCCTTCTACAAAGTTATAAAAGCAGCTCGCCAGCGACCCCCCGAGTCGGTGTTAAGTTAATCTAGCCAGAGCTGGTCACAATGAAGTGATAAGTGACACTAATTAGCAAGTTCTTTTGAGGCCTCTTTGTAAGTAACCCCATTTAATTTATTAATACATATCTAATATTTAGCTGTAGGTAATGTATATTTTCTCAATTACTATTTACTTATTTTTTAATAAGTAAGTTCAGTAGGTTCGATTGGTATTAGTAGGTATATTTAATTGTTGTAATAAATTAAGTTAAATTTACTTTTGTTCTTACTTATTATTGACCCGTAGTCCATAACAGTATTTAAAAATAAATTAAGATTTTTTTTCTTAGTAAGCGTTCGCCATCGGTACAACTTGACTAGTACCCCGCATTATGTGAGATTTATTACTCTTACTTACGCAAGGCTGTTAAGAAAGTCCANTTTTTTAAAAATGAGCGAGATTTGTTTACACATACTAAATTGATATCTGGAAAAACTGAGTCTTGCATTGTCCTCAGAGGATTTTGAGCGACCGAATTGTCGGAGCAAGAGGCACTTTCTAGGGAGCTAAGCCCCATCTTTCGAATGTCTGAAGATATAATTAGGGATGTGAGCAGTGACGTCATGGAATTGTAGCTGGACTGGGTGAGAGGGTAGCTCACACGGCTTCACGAGAGCTGTAATTATCTCGTCTTGATTGGGAGCTTAGAGGAGACGGAGTATGAGGCCTCCTGCAGATTGGAGAGAGAAGGAAGAAGTAGTATCTCGTCCGGGCTTGTACTCCTCTTCACTCTCTCTCTCTCTAAACATCAATATCACCGGGACCCGAAAAAATCGGTTTCAATTAACTCCCAATAATTTCCTTATCTAATTTTATTTTTAAAATATATAAAACGATCATTTTTTTTTTTATTAGGTAATTCAGGAGAGGTGGTTGGTGTGGTATCAATATGTGATTAGCGTTTAAATGCGAGCTGGAATTTAAAGAAAAAAAATTCTTATTAGAACAATAATATTTAGCATAAAAGTGTCCTTCACGCAGGGGCTAAGAACATAAACAAGAGAGAATGAGGACATTTAATTAATAAATCGAATAGAATTATGAAAGTGTGTGTGTGTACGACCATTAAAATTTGCTCTAGACTGGCCGGAAGATAAAGTGGGGGAAGAAGTCACTCATCGTAGTAATATCTTGGTAAATTTCTTCCTTAATAATACATTTTTATCCAACTTTTATACTACATAATCATTAGAAAATGACATTTTTATCTTATTACATTTTATAAACTTATTCATTGCTCAAATGACATCGAAGATATTACGATTATTAATTTTGATCTCCTCCATAACCTCCTCCTCCCCATCCCTGTCTCATTTAATTCAAACCAAACAAAATGTATTAAAATATATATGATTAGGAAAAGATAGCTCTGGCCCTCTTATGACCCCTTTATGTAGGAAGAACGAAAAGGGCATAATGAATTTTGTGGGGTGGAGTATGATGGAGATATGTGGAGTAAATAATCTAAAGGGTTATTACCACTACCAATGAATATAGAACCATCATACCTTCTATTATCCGTTTTCAATGGTTTCTGCAAACCATAGTTGACTACAGTCAGTGACAGTGAACACATGTTTTCGGCCACGAGGATGGACAATGTCCGAAAGCGCTTGCCAACGGAAGATGGTTTGCAGAAACCAATGAAGACGGATAATAGAAGGTATGATATGTGGAGTACTTGCCACAGGGACGGACACCAAATGAAGATCTGACAGCATTTGTGCACAGAATCCTCGGCACACGGATGGCCTATAAGCAAGAGAGGCGATGGCTTCCTCTAACATGTATAATGAATGCCATCTACATCAGTCTATTCTTCATAAGGCTATTAAATAATAAATATTATTCTGGTGGTATTTAATCCCACGTAAATGTTATCCATTTTTAGTGCAAGGGAACAGAATAAAAGCAGGAGATCCAGGTTCGAGTCCTGGCTGGGACAGTTAGACTTTTTATTCTGTTCCCTTACACTAAAAATTGCTATTACTATTATTTGTTAAGTCTCATCAGAATTAGGCAAGTCATTGTGAATACCTAGTTCCTAGACTTGAGGACATGACATTAAGAACAACTTCAGAAAGATTAATTCAATATATACTTATATTATTCCTTGTTGTATATAACTTGTATTCCTTTTTTGTCTGCTGAGGACCATTTGTCTATCTCAGTCCTCCATCCTTTCTGTCTTCCTTTCCAGTATTCATTTATCTTATAACTATAATTTAAATTATTCCTTTCTATATCTTATGTTTATTAATTTTTTTTTACCTCTTTTATCTACTTAGTTCTTGAACTCACCTCCCAAAATTTACTGAATATACTATATTCTAATCTAGAATCACTCTTATTGTAAATATCTCAAAGAAAATTTCTCGGCACAGAATTTTCGTAAAGAAATTAAACAATTAACGTTAGTTCGATGATTTTGAAAAATTTAAAATTAACTACATTAATACAAATTTTTGTGTGTGTAATAAATTTGTCTGTTTATTTATATTATATAGATATCTGTAGTAATAGTATTACACTGTATGCCAATTTTTTTTTCAGCAAGCACCATTAGTTCCATGCTAAAGTAATGGATACATTAGTGTTTTCTATGTATTTATTCATTTCAACCTTCAAGAGTAGCAGACAGAGGAAGAGCTATCTCAGCAATATCCGGTAGCCACCCTGTTTTTGTAGAATTATTTCAAAATTACATACAAGGAGCAATCTAAAGCTGAAAATGTACTGAAATTTTCTTCAAGACTTAAATATGGAACTATTAATCTACCACAAAGAATGTTTCGCAATAGGTTCTTGTTTTTTTCCCCCTGTTTTAAATATGTTTTCCTTTTAACAAGTCATTTATTCTAGACGCACACTAAGTTACTTGCTGCAGAGTTGTGTCAAAGAATCCCAATATGATCTTTTGAGTTTATATATATATATTTTTTTAATGCTCATTGGCAGATCAGGTTTGATATTATTGAAGCCCTTTGACGTGAGCTGTTATAGTGGACGAATGTCATTTAAATGGGCCCTTTAAGCATTATCATAAATTTTAAGTTTATAAATATTAATTCAATTGTGGTTTATTATCCCACGAAAATTTTAAACAATTAATGAGAGGGAATAGAATAAAAAAATCTATCTGTCCCAGCCAGGACTCGAACCTGGATCTCCTGCTTGCCGGACCGGAATGTTTCCATTACACTGGAAACTTTAACTCAGAAAAATCAATCTTATTAGGTACATTAGAATTAGTTTTATATGCGTAATATCTAAGAAATCTGCAACTTAAAACACCAGATTGATTATCAAGTTTACCACCATGACTGAAAAATACAAATGTAATGACTTAGTCNATATATACCATCTGGATTTTTAAAAATCTCTCTTTACAACTCTCATTCTCTTTTCAGCCCTGAAGAAGCCATCACATGATGTGCGAAAGCTCGGCAAATAAGAACAATTTGACTCGGTCCAACCCGGAAGATGAAATGGTAAATACATCTGACGACCGACGAAGCCTACGTGAACAATTTATATTGTTTTTCTATAATCATAAAAAAGAACCAATAAATTTTATTGTCTTCCTGCTTTTAATTCTTTTTATTACGCTAGCGGTTTCATTGCTTAAATATCATCATCAGGTTAGTTAATGTTGACTTCTGTTTGTAGAGGAGGCATCATTTAGCTACTAGCCTGAAGATGCTATTTAGCATCGAAACCGCTCGCGTCTAGAAAGAATCAAAGGCGGGAAGACAACAAACAGCGTTTCTTGTCTCCGTAAGGAAATCATTCTGAAATATCATCTCATACTCCTAAATTAAAAAAAAAAAAAAATTATCGGAAGATTTTTCTTCCGGACTTGGCGTTTCAAAAATGTGTTTTTTTCATGGAGCTTTCGAACACCCTGAATGATGCATGGGCCTATATGAACATTTAAATGGGATTTGTCAAAAATAAATTGAAATACAATTTGATGTTAATTCAATGTTACTTTTATGATGATTTATACCCTAATCTTCTGAAAATATGTAAGTTTTACTTTACATGAGCTGTGTAGTGTAAAGCCAATTTTTGAATAGTTATTTGCTGATTTTTCTTTTAAAAATAAAGTACTATTTTTGAATGATTGGGAATCTAAAGTCAATGAATTAAAAGTTCACAAAATTCAGCATGTATGATGTCAAAATTAAAGGCTGTCATCATGAGGATGTCAAAACCTCCCTCATCTGCAAACTAACCTGCACAACACACAGACACACAGACACAAAAGGCTGTTCTGTTCCAGGACGACCCAGCCTTCGAGGAAGCACACGGAATCGGGGCTGGTACGGCGTTTCAATCTGATACCGATCACCAACTATACTTATAAACAGGAATGTTTATAACATATAATACCTAAGTGGGGGGAGTGGCTGGCTTTATTACAACCCATTTAACTAATGACCATTTGTCTGTCGGTCGTTATAATTAAGAGGGCCCATTAATTACGACCGTAATAGCCTTTATTTCTCAAAGGCCCTTACCATCTCTGCCCATTCAGAGCGTTTTATGAATTAAAAAAAACAAATAAGAATGGCAGAATGTATTGGACAGGGAACAATAAATTTACGATGTAAGCGATATACGAGAAGCCGTTTCAAACAAATAAGAACATGATATAAATGGCTTGCTTAACAAATTACTTTCGTATAGATTCAAATTACTTGATATGGACTTATATACGACATTCATAAGTATTGCTTAATAACAGTTCTTGCGTGAGTATAAATGAATAGGTTTTATTTCATGTGCGTTTCAATCATAAGAATATATTGCAAAAAAAAAAAAAAAATTGTCTTATGAAAGCTATTTGGAATTCCATTTAAAGTCGCCTTTAAGATCAATTAAAAATGTAGGTTTTTTTTTTTTTTCTAATTGACATCAATAGCCCAAAAAAATACAAAAAAACACGCTCACTCTATGTACATACGCAGTAGGCTGTTTATGGCTTATACATCACACGTCAGCATTAATATATATGAATGTAGTTTATTTTAACAGATTTCACCTGATAAAATTAAACTATTAACGTAGGTACAATGACGCAAATGTAAAAAAAAAAAAAAAAAAAAAAAAAAAAAAAAAAAAAAAAAAAAAAAAAAAAAAAAAAANAAAAAAAAAAAAAAAAAAAAAAAAAAAAAAAAAAAAAAAAAAAAAAAAAAAAAATCATTTCAACAACGATCCTACTGGAGCATTAGGCACTCATTTCCCTAAACGCACCCTAGCGTCTGAAAGGAAAGCAAATCCGGTATTTTTGCAAACCCCTTGACAAGTTTCTTATTGGTTGAAATTGGCTAAGCGGTAGGTGGATGGGGGCTTTAAGAACTGTACAAAACTTGAAATTGCAATTTATTTGTTCTTATTAAAGTTATAAGAAAATTATAAAATGTAATAATAGAGAGTTTTTTGACCGTAGGTATTATTATTAGATGATTTTTGTTGGGGTCGGTCAATGTAGATCCAACAAAAATATAAATTTAAAAAAAGTGTATTTAAAACTCTATGCATTCATAGTTAAAAGTAAAAAAATCCTCGCAGTCGGTAGGATTCGAACCTACGCTCCCAGAGGGAATCTGATTTCTAGTCAGACGCCTTAACCACTCGGCCACGACTGCACCTGTTATAATAAGAACAGTCTACACACTCAGTTCAAGGTTTGCAAGTCACTGTTACGGAATCCGAGTATTTATCAGTTCCCCTCAACGACTGAACATTTCTCCATCTTGAAATTTAACTTTCCTGAGCCTACTACTCCAGATCGGGAAAAGTCTGATGTCAGTTTGTTTAGTAATGCATTGAATTAACTTTGCAATATGTTGTATTTATACATATTGAAGATTTTGAAACACAAACTGAAATATCAGGGGGCTGTGAGATAATCAGGAGACGTTCCTATGAAATTGCTAATGTATGTAAGAGAATCGCAAGGAATATTGTTTGGCAGAAACAAGGAAACTTGTAGAACCCCCTTAGGTGGGCCGCCAGAAATAAAGATATAATCTGAAGTCGCGTTTAGGGGTTTGCCGCCCTGTCACACTCCCCAAAATATCTCTCTCAGACATCTTATCTCCTTTCCTTTGTCACCCCCTCAACCTGAAAAAGAAGAAATCCTCCACTTTTGTTCAACGGATGAATTTCCCCGCAAAACCACTCGGTTTTTTTTATTCATTGTTGTCTTCAAAGCGAAGAGGAAAGGACTTCTCCTATGGAAATCTTATGTTTCCTCTAGAGCAGGACTTTTATTTATCGCCCATCACTTTATCCTCTCTGTTTTCGCCCTCACATCTCCATAAATGCTCTCTGGGGTTTCATTCTGACGTCATTCGCCTTCAGGAAGTTACCCCTTCTTCCTGTGAAAACATTTCCCTACACACATATATATATACTTCGGACATCAGGTATGAACATCATATTCTTCCTTGATTAAGGAGTATTTCAATAGAGGCAATAGAGGGTTTTCAGCAGTATATGTATATATATATATATATAAAACCGAATATAGTGGCTCCATGTTTTGACATTTGAAGCGAAAAGCCTTTCTCGCGGTAGGTTCATGGTGGAGAAGTATCTATAATATAATAATTACACTTTACCGGAATAATATATTTATATGCAAGGAAAGAATTTTTGAGAAAAAAAAAACATGTTTTTTTTTTGTTTTGTTTTTTAATGGCGTGTCAACCCTTTGGTCATTATTTTCAGGGAGATATTTTTAGAAGCAGGAAGATATTTTCAAGAAGAAGAATTTCTTAGCAATAGGTCATGGTGAGGTGTAATGAATTGTTAATGCAAATAGTTATTATGTGGATGTACATAGTAATTTCTTTGTGCTTGGAAACTATGAAATTTATGAGAAAAAAAA
>KZ809299.1:55149-67249 GCA_000696205.2 Oncopeltus fasciatus | reverse complement strand
TTTTTTTTTTTTTTTTTTTTTTTTTTTTTAATTTTACGTCATAATATAGATGTTTTTTATTTTCATTTTTTTAATACAATAATATAATTTTGTGAGTATATCATACATAAGTAAATTGGAGTAAGACTCCGTCAGAGTGTCTGCTCATTTAGCATTTGAATTAGCCCAGCTGGTATTTATTGTAGAGGCAGTCCTCTAGTGTCGCTGCCTGATCTTCCTGTCTCTTCGGTTTCCCCCTCCCACTCATCGGCCGTCCCATGGCCAGTGGACCCCACTGTCTATTTCCGCTTCTTTATAACATCTCCCTAGCGTTAATGACCAGAGGTTAGTTCAACAATTAAAAAAAAAAAAGTAGACTAAAATCTAGAAATAAACCAAGAAAAGATTTGTCCTGAGGAAAGAGTGATAGATATTTTATTATACACTGAAGTTACCTGTCAAGAAATGGCTCAGAAATCAGGATAGAAGATAGATATCCAGGATAGAGATCCAGGTTCGAGTCCTGGTTGGGACAGTTAGATTTTTATTCTGTTCACTTCCACTAAAAATTGTTAAAATTTACATGAGATTAAATACCACAAAAAATAATATACGTATATACAGTTACTGTTATCTTTCTTCTTCTGGTTTTATGATTTATTTTATCCTTTTAACTGTTATCATGGTTAGTTCTATGATCTTGACTGTCAGTCGATCCATGGAGAAGTCCTGCCAGCGAGGGAAGACGAGAGATGAGGCCCAACCCCCGGCAAGACTTAACGCACGGCACCAATCCCGACCTCTGAATAACAGTTACTGTAAAGTAGCAGTGAAAACGAGATATTGTAACGTAACTTATGCATAACTTCACTTTCTTGGGGTGAATCCTATAAAAGTATTCGAGGAGGATATAGTTTGCCGGATTACCGTATAGAATTGAAGGGTATGTGGAGATGTAGGGCATGGGAGCGTTGGAGTACGTTTAGAAATACTGGCGACTGATAGCAGTGTAATAGAAAAAGTCGGAGAGATAGATGTAGAAGTAAAGTGGAGAATAACAGAGTGGGGGAATAGATAAGGCGTAGAAGATAGCAGAACAGTAGGTGGAGTAGGAAGGCAAGAGAGATGGAGGGGGAAGGAATAAGGGAAATGGGGGGAGGGGGTAAATTTAATACCCTAACTCATTTTTATAGCGCATATTTCTTCTTCTTCCATAATGCTCCACTTGGAGCTGTTACCTCTTTTTACAATAATTGCTTTGGCTCCTCGAGTGGTTTTCCCCTTGTTGTAAAATAAGTGGTTGGAATTTCTGCAGATAAATGTCTTAATTTATACCTTCCGTTTTTCCTTATTGCTTATTGAGATGAGCACTGACTAGTCAATCATGACTATGCTTTGGGGAAGTTCAGGTCAGTAGAAGATAAAAGATTAGCTTCTGTTGGATGAAGGTTCCTTTCGTAGAATTCCGAATATAATAAATATATATAAAATTTGTGTGTGTGTGTGTGTGTGAATTTTCTAGTGTTCATATTCGCTGACCTATAGTGTGTGTGTGTGCGTGTGTGTGTATATCAATTTCCAGTTTCTCATAATGAAATTCTCCATTTATTTTTAAGTGCAAAATGAAAAGCTGACTTTTATTTAGAATAAAAACATAACAAATAATTTTGATTCTGCTACTCATATTCTTATAAGAAGAAATGAAACAGTTGAACATTAGGTTCCTTTTAAATAAATTAAAAAAAGTAGTAATAATTAGATTAAGGGAAATTGGCTATTGAACAGAGTAGCTCTGCCATACAAACAAATAAATTTTGCATGTCTTTGTTTTGAAAACTAAATTTAAATATTTCTACAATATTTTGGACTTTTAAATCACTCCTTATACTTTAATTGCTTCTTTCTATGTATTCTGTATCTTTAAATAAACTTATTCATTTATTAAGTTTTAATATACCGCAAAATAAGCCTACAACAGCAACCTGGTTTTCAAAAAATAATAAATTTTAATTTTAATACTTTTAGTGCAAGTTTATAAAGCTTAAGAAAGACTGAGAAATGCAAAGTTGAATAAATTTGTGGAGAATTCCTGAAATTAATACGAAACCTATACCGAGTAATTCTTAAAATTTGTCGTTCACTAAAACCTTCCAAAGATGATCTACAATGCACATGTGTGGAAATCAAGATAACGAGACGAAAAAAGCAATTTAGTATTTTCGATGTCCTGGAGCGACCACCTACAATAAATACAAAACACACAATTGTGTAGACCTATTACAGACTATTTTATTGTATATTTTTTAAAAATACTATTCATTATCAAAATACACTTAAAAGCATTATCTTAAATATATTTTCTAGCTCATATAGTACATCTGAGGGTCAAAGAAAGAGGGTCATCTTGGAAACATCGTTCCACTGGGGTTTATTTATTTCTGTACCGTGAGGGAGTCGAAATTGGGGCACTATAAAAAATTTTAGCGTAATTAATAATCTGTTCAGTACAAAAATGCATACAAATATTTATCCTGCGCGTCATTTACTTGTATTATATGTATAAATTAGCCATAAATTTCAAAAAGCTGCTTTCGAATGAAATCATTTGACCCTCCTTTCAGTAAGTAACTTCACGGAGGGTGGTTTTTATTTTTCATGTCTTTATCAGAAGTTTCCTTGCTCAAATCACGTCTGAGTCACCACTTTAAGGATAGATGGAGTGTAAAATGATATAAGAAAAGCTAGAACTTTTATTTGTTTAAAAGTAAAAAAGTCCATGTCATGCCATATAATAATTTGATCACTTTGGGTCAGTACAGAAGAGTTAGTCAAATAAATAAAACAAGTTCCAGGTCAATATAACAAATAAAACATAAAGGGTAACACAAGACAAAGTCAACACACACGAAACAACACGTTTATTAACCAACCCATGTCAGGAAGGTTACTAGTAGGTTTGACTAAGCGACATAAATGAAGTAAGGTTGATAAATATTGCAAATAAAAATAGATAAGACTATTAACAATAATATTAAAGAAATGCGTAATAAGAAATATGAAAATGAAGAAATTCGTGCATAACCTAAGCCATAAGCCACAACCAACATAGGTAGTAAACACTTCCAGTTAGTGTCAACAAAAACACGTCCAATCAACGCTATAAGACTATGAGTCTTCAACCGCCATCTATTAAATCACGAACGAATTGAAGCTAAGGCCTTATAGATCTATCTCTCGAACCTTGTTAGATTCATGTGGAAATCGGACCGGACATTGAAAGCAATTTTTGATTCTATAACTAATGGAGGATTGAGTTTTTTCTGATTAATGTCTATGCAAAACGCAAATACACCAGGTCTAAATAAAACATTACAACTATTAGAGAGTTTTATTTCAAAAGATTGCTATCATCGTCACGAGATTTTACTCTGAAGAGTTAAGTCATGCAACGATTTTTCCCGAATATTTCTACCCCCATGTCAAATTACTTCATGAAGAATTGTCTACCACTCTGATTTACTGAGGGGATACTTTAGAGACACCATTGGGGTTAGATTGAACGCGAATGTCGTCCAATATTACCGAGCATTATTTTTCCTTAATCAGCTGGTTTGGATTTGAGATATGGAAGCTAACGAGCGTCTTCCTCGAGAGAAAGACGTCGGGCCAAAGTGAGACATGTCGTGCGGTGGCCAGCGGCTCTCGTGCCCACTTCGCATCGAGGGGCTTTGCAGAACAAACATCGCCCCCCAGCTACCGATCCAACATTCAGATCCCGTGTCTTGAGTGAGTCATTACCCTACAACCAATGAGCCTAACTAAAAGCCTATCTTGGGAAGAAATAGGGGTAGGTAGAGGACGGGGGGAGGGGCGAATAGGCAGGGGGACGGATCACGCGAAGCACTAGTTAGTCGAACGGCCACCCCCGGGCTTTGATTCGCCAACTGGGTCATCGAGGTAAATGGTCATTACTGTGAGAGATAGAAACTGGAGCGTAGCCATGCAAACATGACCAACGCAAATACGATCGACTAAACAGCACTCCTCCCGCGTCCATCAATAGTTTCATATTGGCGAAAAGAACATTCAAGGCATGGCTCCATGGTCATCGAAGGGTCGCCTTCGGAAGGTATCTAATGGATAATCACACACACACACAGACAAAAAGACTTGTAGTACACTAAAATACATATTGTAAAAGTTCATTACGCAGAAACTGTGTAAGCTAAGCACATTTCGCAACTTGTATTGAATAGATTTAAATGAGAGTAAGTTACGAAATACATCTTATGTCGGAGAGTGTATTGAGTGTAAAAGGAAGGATAACTAAACACAACCTGAAGATACCAGTTAGCAAGGAATATTTATGGCGTTCTCTGCCATTGTAGTTATATTCGTCAATTTCTTCCCTAATATGCGTTTTTATAGAAAACATATACGATAGAAAATTACATTATACACTTGCTATGTTCTAGACGCTTTTCTAGTGGAACATAATAGAAATAAATCTCTTAAATAGTCGGGGAAAAACATGGTGAAATGAGAGCATCGGATCAAATTTAAATTAAATGCATACTGGTTCCTAATTTGTTTACATTGCATATATAATACAGGCCTGAAAAAATGTCAATATCCTCATGATTTCAAGAAATAAAAAAATGTTCATAGAATGTAATACGTGTAATGTATTATTTTCCAACAATTACCTAATATTTTATTTATTTATTCATATTTAGGAAATTATATACCCTCTTATTTTTAAGTTATAGAAATCTAATTGGGTATGTAGACATTTTATTGCAAACGGGATTGGATAAATTCATTTTTGCTTGAAATCAGATAAGGAAAAATGGTGGTTTATTAAGAGGAAGTAGAAAATTAATAATATTAATATGATAGTTTTCAGCTAAGAAAAAGTTTGCAGGACAAGATAGGTGTAAAACCTTTGTGAAGTTTATGTTTAATAATTTATAAAGAAAAAGTGCTTTTTAAGGAAGATATTTACGAATATAACTAAGACAGTTGAGTTCTTCCCCCACTCTTCCTTCCCAGTCAGTCTAGAGCCAGTTTCTTTCAAAGGTATTTTACGCTCATCGATCTCCCTGGCTTATAAAATTCGTCATTTACTGCCCTTTATATATATGAATATAACAAATAATTTTGATTCTGCTACTCATATTCTTATAAGAAGAAATGAAACAGTTGAACATTAGGTTCCTTTTAAATAAATTAAAAAAAGTAGTAATAATTAGATTAAGGGAAATTGGCTATTGAACAGAGTNATATATATATAGATGAAAACTTTAAAAAATTTGCTGAGTTAACGCAGCTCATGCTGTATATCGACCGGCTTTTGTGACAGAAGACTCAAAGTTAGTTTCCCAAAAATCCATAAACTTAAAAAAGAAATACAAAAACTTCCATGTAGGGCTAACAGTCATATGAGAGATTTTAAGGGGGTAAACAAATACAGTAAATCATTGCTGGACAGCGAAATATGCAATGTCCCCCCTGAGGAATGTAAATGTCACAATTGTTCCCTCGGGGGGATATCCGACCACGAAGGGTTTAAAATTTTACTTCCACATCCGAGAGAATCATGCAACAAATTAAAAGCTTCAAAGTGTGAATCAAAGCCTGATTCTCACCAAAGAGACTCGTTTATTCTGCCATTATTTCATATTTATTCCTATTTAAGTCAGTTTTTGAATACGGGGATAAGGTTATATTATTCAGGTTATCTTTATTATTATTTAAGATATCGAACTGACTTTATTTAAGCAGAATTCTGTTTGAGAAATCAAGCAATTCCTCTCAATAACATGACAGAATTTTCAAAAAATTACTCCGATTCTTCACTAATGACGATGTTGATATATAAGATGTTTACAAATTTTCGGAAATGTCCGACAGGTAAACTGGACTGTCCCCATGTTATATCTGTCTAGCTTCATTAAAAGCTTGACAGATATAAAAGTAAATAACGATTTAGATTTCAGAAGACAAAGAGGATAATGAGAGTAAAAAGTCATTTAACTAAAGAAGGCACTGGAGTAACTGACTTGAAAAGTGGAGGGAGATGGTACTGCTTCCTACTTAAATATCTTTCTTCTTTTTTTTTTATGCTTTTGAAAAAAAAAAAACCTACTAACTTAAACGTTGGGAAATATAATTCTTCATCTATTGTGTGTATTACTTTTTCCACAACACTTATTAGTATAATATAATAATAACAATAATAAGAGAGATAAGGACAATTATTGTATTTTATGTCCATTTAAACTACCTCTACTCCTCATCCGATTTTGTTGAACCAATATAACATTTCTCCAGGATATAGTTTTTCTAAATTTTTTCGATATTTTCTTCGATTCAAACAANTAACTGTATTTAGAACGCAAAATCAGTCCAATATATGAGTGGATTACCTAAAATATCAGAAGCTCAATACGGTGTTGTTAGTTGATATTATATATTTAAGAGTTTAAAATAAAAAATTAAATTTAAAAGAGCCGAAAGTATTGTTTTATTCCTTAGTAAAATTTGTAAACAAACATATATAAATGTTGCTTTTAAATGCTCGAAATGATAGTGGAGGATTATATAAAATGCCAAGTACGTGTAAAATTTTTTTTTTTAATTTAGTTTAGGGAAATAAAACTCAAAACAAATTTGTTTGTATATAAAATATATATCCCATAAGTGTGAAGGATTCATGACATAGAATGTTTAAATACAAATATTTATCAATTTTAATAATGAGGAATTGGCTTAGTTTTCTGCAGCTCCTGCGCGAAGGACCTTTTTCATGTATCCTTTTTAAGACTTGTGAAATTTAATTTTCTTTTTTTTTAAATAATCGTACTAATAATGATAAATATGTGGACTACTTTATCGTGGGAACCTGTTGAAGCGTTGAGGTTATGTCCTCTTCTAAGTCGATTAGCTCTCATGAATTCCAAGTTTGTCAGAGGGATAACTTCGGGGGGACATATGACGTCATTAAGTTCCAATCTCTCTCTGTAGATTTCAGCCCAAAAGGAAATAAAGAAGTTATTGTGTCTCTGTGGCGGAGCCCGGAGGTCTGTCGGCTCTCGCCTTTGATCTCTCGGGCGGCCTGTGAAATTAATAGAATATGTCCTCTCCTTTGATTTATTGTGTGTTTATTCGTGGTGTTACTTATCCCCAACGCTCCCTTCCCACAAAGCCAACCTTCCTTCTCACTTCGACTACCACAGCGACTGCCTTTTCTCCACATTAATGCCGTGCACTGTCTACAAGAGTTCGAGAATGTTCAACTCTACTTCCAGTCGAAATGTTTAGCCGATTATATATTGGGAGATTAAAGAGCATACCAATATATGTATCATTTCTTACGGGTATGGATGTTATCAATTTCTGCTGAGTAATTATGTTTATTAATAATCTCTTTTTTTCTTTATTTATTTTTTAAAAAATTAATTAATTGTGAATATTAACCAGCGCATTACAAGATGCAAAAATATTTAGAATATAATACCTAACTAATAGAGTTTTATTTAAAAAAAATAATAATCATTATGATTCCTATTAACTCATTGATTTTTTTTCCAAAGATAAAAAACAATAATAGGAATATACCTAAAAAATAAAAATTAATAACCATTTAAAAATGATGATTTTGCGATTAAAAACAATGATCTCATAAATGCAATTCGATTAAAACCATTTCAAAAGTATTCCCTGTCATATACCATTATTTATTATGAAATGTAGTTTAAATTTCAGACAATGGGTCACCATTCCGAGCTGGAAGATTCGTTTGGCTCTCGCTGCTGGTTCGAGTCCCGTCCTCAATAAGCTTTCATCGTAAATAAAAGCTTGCTGCATGCCATGGTTGTTAGAATAGGTTGACTACACATAGACAACCCCTCCCCCTATGACCGTCAGTGACTAAGAAGGGGGGAGGGCGAAAATTCAGTTTCTTAAGTCAACGAGTTATTATTTTCTCATTTATTTTAAAAATCTCTAAATATACGGGAATGAAATTAAACAAAAAAAAAAGTATGATTAAAAAAAATTACATCATGTATATTTTACATCATGTTCTATGTGAAAATAATACATTTAAAACTGGAAACAAATAAATAAATAAAGTATTATGTATTACTATGCATAAATACCTGATTATCTTGGCAGGGAGGCCAATAATAGCAAAGAACAAAGGATATGGTAAATGCAAAAGGGGCAGGTAGGGGGTGGAGAGGGCAGATATTTATACAGGTATAAAGATGACGTAGGAGAGGAAAGGAAATAGGTAAAACCTCATCTACACACCTCTTTGGCCGAACTATCGATATACTCATTAAGGAATTGTATTTTACACATACTATGTTTGTTTTTTCTATAGACGCTAATGATTAGATGTCTATCAAAGGCATCAATACTGTCTCAACAAACGTTAATATCATAATTCAAAGTCCTTCTGGCCAACTTGAGCCCTCTTTAGTTCTTAAATGACTTATTATATTTTAAATTTAAATATATACCAAAAAATTGTCAATTATATTAGTAAAAACTACAATTAAAACACCTAATTATCTTCCAGTGATACTAGCATTAAGTCAGGCCCAGATATATTGTAAAATTATCAGAATAAATAAACAAAATAATCATTGGAGAACAAGGTCTGTACACTCAAGAACAATTATTCTTCATTTTACTAATATTATCGTTGATTAAAATATTCCAAATATAACTTAAGAAATATATTACTGAAGCTGTGATACATAAGAAGGTAAGTAACCGATATACATCATAGCACAATTATTGATTCCTTTTTTTTTCTTTTAATCTATCAACAAAAGCGATATGCTAAATTTTGTTGCGAAAAACTAAAAACATTGGCTGTTAGAGTGCAGATACTCACACACATACACAGCAAGTTTTTGTGACTATCATAGTTGGTTTATAGAAATAATTTCCAAAAAATCGGAATGAGAATAATGGAAAAAGGAACTGCTAGATTTCTTCGAATTCCGTTATAAGTAAGATCTTACAGTTTTTTTGCAATGGATATTTCAAAGAAATTCAGAAAGAAAAACTAATTGCTATAGGCTGGAGAGTTAAATGTTTAATTTTGCTCTATACTGAATTTTAACGATGTCAAAGATTTGTTGTTTGACAATATCATTTTCAAATCAATATGTTACAAATTTAAATATCCCGCTAGAGTAATACGACATGAGCAGTCGTGGCCGAGTGGTTAAGGCGTCTGACTAGAAATCAGATTCCCTCTGGGAGCGTAGGTTCGAATCCTACCGACTGCGAAAATATTTTTTTATTATAGATTACGGATTTTACTTCTTTTTTTTTAAAATACATATAATAGATACATTTGTCATAAACCCATATATAGGCATATAGGCTTCTATTTCTCATTTATCTTGTAAGCTTTTTTTCTTATACAATTGTACTGATGGAGAACTGCATGAAATGTAATAAAGAAAATACTGAATTTCCTAAGTTCAATGTCCTGTAATAATTTAGCAGTAATCTCACATACCTGTGAATTTTAAGAATTTATTTATGAAGTGTGAGCGGCCTCAATATTTTACAAATAACGAAACCAAATTATTTACTTGAGCAATAAACTACAAGTAACCGAGCAAGATTAGGGAAATTGAAATTCCAGGTCCTTAATGGTACTTGAAAAATACAGAAATAATACAAAATTTTACTGATAACGAATACTTCTGTAAGATAGAAATAGGCAAATCAACTGAAATCAGAATAGTTTATTGTGTAGAATTATTTGTTATAATGTTATTTGTCTTATGAAAAAATAATGAAACATTCTAGCTATTAAAAGTAATTTTTGGACATTTTCATGTTCAGCGCAAAATAGGTAAGATATTGAACTTAGGCGTAAAAATATTGTTGCAAGCAAGGATTTACAATTCACATGAGCCTCCGCTCACAGTCGGCCTTATACAAATATTTAAATACAACACCATGCAATTTTTTCAGGGGATAGGACATGTTACATAAATTATTTATAGTAAATTAAATACATTCTTAACAGTTTTAAGTTAAAACAATAAAACAAATTAAAAACATATCATAACAATTATATAATTACAATATGGCATCTATGTTATTCAATTTATCCGTCTCGAAGAAACAATTCGAGTTTTGACTTGCATTATTCTCCACTGTAAATTTCCAGCACTGTACACAGAATTACTCCTTAGTGGGGGTTTTAACGTTTTAATGGAATACAAGTCATTTAACAATTTAACGCTGGAGGGGGACCAACATGATACATTCCCACCAACATGATACATTCCCCTTTCATTACCCAATACATTTACCAAAAGTAGATTATAATTTCTTGAGTTGTACTTTAAATATCCCTTAAATGTTTTTAAAATATTTTAATTGTTAAAATTTTTATTTTTCAAAATATTGTTTTAAATGTTTCTCTGTTCTTAATATTGTTTATAATTCATATAATTGGGATTAAATTGTTTTTATTTGATTTCAATTCTTTATAATTTATAAAATAACAAGATAGGAAATATTTGGGAATTAAAGGTCCGTAGGTAATATGCTGCTTGACCAATGACTTTAAATGGTACATCACATTGCATTTTTTCCCTAAACCTGTTATAAGCTCACAGTTTTTTTTTTCTTTTTTCTTTTTTTTTTCTTTCTCTTTCCCACTTTTTGTTTTATTTATTTATAATAATGTGTATTTTTTGAGCCAGAAAAAGCCTTATGTAAAATTCATTTAAAGTTATTCAATGGGACTCTGTTAGTCCCTGAATAAAGTTTTATTTTTATTTTTATGATAGCAAAAAGTATTAAAGATTAAAGAAGATATTAAAGTACACGGGTTAAATTCATATATTCCCTTTAAACAGAAACAGGGTTGCATTAATGTAAAAAAAAATAAAAATTATTCCTTAATGAAATACAGTTTTACAAATAAAAAATATGATCATAGCCTACAAAATACTTAAAGTTAGAAACAGGACTTATTGAAACATTAATTGCTGTAAGTATTTACCTAATAAATATTATATAAATTTATGAGTCCCGAACAGATTAAATGAGCTCTCCTGGCTCTTGGTTAAGTTTACCTTGCACAAATTACTCAAACTTACTATTCAAACAGATCAGTAAAATAGATTTATGTATTTGGGTTATTTGTTTTATCGCGAGTGCTTTGAATGTTTAATTGGTTTTTCCTTTATATACATACATACACACACACACACACACACACATATATATATATATATATGAACTTTTTTAGTTTTACTAGTTTCGTGTCCTCCAGTATTCCTCTAAAGGGACTATTCTCTATATTTGTAACGAAGATCTACAATTTTTATTTTTTTTCATCTCACCATTTGTTCTCCATTGAATAGGAAATCTCCTTCGATGCCGTCCATCATATTTTCTTGAAGAATTATTCAAAATCATGGGGAAACTGCATTTAAATTTATATGCATTCGAACAGAAATATTATGACATTTTTTAATAGTACACAATTTCATAATATAAATTATATGTCTTCCTATATACAGCTATTTTTATCTTATACGTCCAAAAAGTAACTTTTTTCTTATTTCCATGTCTTATACTAAAAAAAAATAAAATAAATAAATAATGACGGTTACAGTTTATGTCTTCCAAACTATGTTATTGAAAAATGAGTTGTTCAATGTAATTAACTGCCATTCTAAAAATATTTCTAAAATCATAATACAATTTCTATGATGGCAAAGTTTTAGATTATTATGATTATTGAATCATTATTACCCCAGGTCCCTTTGTAAAATTACTTCATATTTATGTATCTAATATTTAGTAATAAAATTTTTTATATGTACACAAATAGAAAATATATAAAGAAAATGAAACACTCGCGGCCGCGATATGTTGCAATCAAGAACAGGTGGGATAGAGAGTGCAGTGCACACACAAAAAGAAATATCACAAGGAGCAAAATTTCGAGAGATCCCCGAAAATTATGCTACTTGTGATATTTTCTCTTTTTGTGAGTGCAATCTCTATCCCACCTGTTCTTGATTGCTATATATCTCAGGCGCGACTGTTTCATTATATATATATA
>KZ809299.1:33845-54992 GCA_000696205.2 Oncopeltus fasciatus | reverse complement strand
ACCCCCCAAATAATTTCTGTATTATAATCAGTTTTTTTTAATATATACTTTATTGAAAAATTGTCAATACAATAGTATTTTTACAATTTTTTATTATTATGTACAATATGATCTGTAGGAGAAAAAAAGCCCAGTGGCAAAACTCCAAAAGATCCCATTTAGATAAGTAAAATAGAGAAAACGGAAGATGAAAATAGCATGTTTTAAGAATGAGAGGGAGACAAGGCTTTGCACCGTAAATCCCAGACATAACCTTCATAATTCTTCTTCTTTCTTCTTAAAAGACTAATTCAGTATGTCAGCTAATATATGCTTTAATGTCTATGACTCTGAGAAGTATAATTAGCTAACTTAGAAGGAATTCGTTTATCACCAGATGAGAAGTGATAGAGGTGTCTTATGGGAACCTAAAGAAAGTCTTTCGTGCTTTTTGGCGCCCACTCTTTTTCAGAAGTAACTTTGCAAGCGGTGAACAATGCGATCCTTGTCCGGCTGGCCGGTCAGGGCAGAAGGCGGAAGGCCTCCTTGGGGACACAAAGGCAGCCGTCGCACCTCTATAGGTTGGCCCTCGAAAATCCAGGATTTGGGGGTGTCTTATCCCGACCCTTCGTCCCGTGAATAAGGGATGACCCTGGAGAGGAGGGGGTGCACTTAGTCATCCTTCTGGACTCCGACTTGACAAACTGCCCCTTGAGGAACTCCAGAATTTCGTCCCAACAACAGCTGTGTCCTTATCTCACTCGTTTTACCTTTCCTCTTCTTTTGAACTGTGAAAAATGTTTCCTTCCCCTAAGGAGTCTTGAACGCAAGGAAACATTTATAATAAAAAAAATATAGTCCATCCCACATGAACTTTTTTTTAAAAAACATCTTCAGACCAATTTGTGAATTTTTGGTTGTATATATATACTGGTCCTTTGCTAACATCGTTAACTTACCCTCAGTAATCAGTTGACAGGTTAGAAATTTGTGAAAAATGACCCGAAAGAATTGACTAGTTCACTATTAAACTTTTTTTTCGACAGCACCAAGGGAGAAATTAAAAACAAAAGTCCTCGCTCCGCCTTTTTTTTGGAGATGTTGTTTATCATGAATTTGTTTCTTTTAGATGGTCTATGTACTATGAAACAACTGGAAATATAGTGCGAGAAGATGTCTAAGCGTTATCCTATTATATTGATTGTAGAATCTTATAATGATGTAATTGACATCGAAAAGGCTCATAAACTAATACATTTTTTTTTATTGGAAAAATAACTTTTTTGTTGTTAGACGTTGATTCCTTATCCCCTGGAGAGGATAGTTTAAGCAGATTTGCTAAAGGACTTTTTATGATGGATGTATTTAATCTCATTCATTTCTCTTAAAATAGAGAAAGACAAAGAGAAAAATAATAAATACATATTGCTCTCTTGAACGTTGAAAGCTGGCTCTATACTAACCCTTAGCGACATTCATCCACAAAAATATTCACAACCTACGCTAAAGCAAGTGCAAAATTTATTCCTCTGCATACCATGAAATTATTGCTTACAAAAAGTCGGACAAACACACAAATAAATCAATAATAAGCAATAAAAAGCGTAGAGTAGTGCGGTCTGAGCTCGCCAGGGGGCAGTGCGGTCCCTCCAGAGATTTACTGGTGTTTATACCCCCTCCACTCCCCCCACCACCGCCAAATCCACCACCATGGGTAGCTGTAAGTAAACACCATTCTTCCGCCGAGCTGGCGGAACCTTTTCATGGGGAGCCACTATCTTACCCCTTGGAAAAATATGCAAAAAAAAGGGGGCTCAGTAAATCTCCATGTTTTGAAATGTCCGAAACGTCAGAGCTACTAGACTTAAAAGTGTATATTGAAATAGCTGCTTTGGCTGTGCAAAGTCTAAGGTGACAAGGCATTCTGACAGTGCAGTCGGGCAAGGTATACGTAAGCTACTGCTGAAACCAGTATTGCACTTACCAACAATCTATACCCGCAAGATATACTGGTAGTGGATTAAAGCCAGGGGTGGGTCGAAAGGGTGGCTCATGGGATCCATTCGTGTCACGCATTCCTGGCACTGCGGGTTCAAATCCCGCCCTAGACGATGTTTTAACAATAAATAAATGCTCTTCCCGAGCCATGGATGTTTATAATGGCATGGCTACCTGTAAGTAGCTCCTCCCTCCATGACCTAAAGTGCTTAAAAGGGATTTGACTCTTAAAAAAAAAAATTAATATGATAGATTTATTTGAGAAATGTTTTATATAATTTTCTAACCTTATCTACAATGCATCACAAAAAGCACATCAAGAATAAGTAGCGAAAACTAGCGGACTTCTCATATTTCACAAAAATCCGACATCAATTAGATTCAATCTTTAGTCTGTTCACAAAATTCGTAAAGGAAAGAGGCGAGAAAAAATTAATATCGTCGAGGCTGTCCCTAGACCAAATGAGAGAGGTGTGGTTTACGAGGCACACAACCCTTCTTTCTGTTAAATATCTTACTTGTTTTGAGCATTTTTGAGCATAAATTAAAACTATTCCTTAGAATTATTTTTGAAGAAAATTAAATAATTACGTAAATAATGAAGATTACTTTACTTAGTCTTCTTCTAAACCTCCCAACTCCCTCAAAAGATTTTTAAAAAACCGAATTTATTCAACAGTTTTCAAAATAAAACTGTCCCTCAAAGGTTCTAAGTCTTTGAGGAATTAATCCATTGGTTTAACGGATGAAATACTCATCGGGGTAAATGATACGGGGTTTCTTTAATTCAAAAATTTTTGAAGCACTTTACATTAATATTATAACACAGACAAATATGAAATTTAAATCTTGATCAATTTATAGTTTGAAAACATTGATTTTTCTGCAACACTTTCTCTGTAATTTTTTTTTCTTACGCAATAAACTTTATTAAAATAATTTTAATTCTTTAATGTTGAGGTTGTTATTAAATATACCACTAAAGTTAATTTTTAATTAAAAAAAAAACTTTCTATTCTAGTAAATAAACTAATACTCGAGTACTGATTGAAATTAGGCGTTAATGGAGGGTTGGAGTAAATTAGACTAGGATTAGATTTATGCAAATTTAAATTCTTTTTTTTTATTTCACTCCATATATACTATATTTGGTCTTTGAATTAAAATTTAAAAAATACAATGCCAAATTCCATTAAAAAACACAACTAATTACTGCTTTTAGGTCTTAAAATTTAAATTTAAAATTATAGTACAGGTAAACCCCCCCTCCCAATCGTTTAAATTCGCTGTGTAACACCTACAATACTTATTTTATTAATGAACAAATCACTGTTAGGTTTCATTACTATAAACTTAATTTTACGCCCGTTACATCGAAAAGACCTTTTATGGGTCATTTCGCGCAGGAGGGGGGGGGGTCATAACAGGTAAGACCCCACTCCTATTGGTCCCATAAATATAAATAAAGAACTTAGCCATTAATTTTGCATTTAACAGGTATATAGCGAATTTCATTTAGAAAAACTGAAAACTGTGGCCTTCAGAGCTCTAACACACACACACACACCACAACTTAATGCATGCTATTGTTAATACTACTCTATTAATCGCTTTTTTTATAGAAGCCTTGAATAGAACTATATATCTAAATACTTCTACTACATAGAAATCATTCTCCTTTTAATAGACGATCTGCTGGTTGCGTTAAGAAACAGGCAAATATTCTTTCTGCTTTTGCTTGCACAGCTGTGTGGTCAGAAGTTGTTGACGTCTACTAAAATGACCTATGGATTGTTATTTACGTATAATACATTCTCCGTAGGACGGCACACACACACACACACAGACACATATATATTAAACGAGAATTTGTTGTAAATTTGAGTTCGAAATCTTACTCAGCCTTTCATAGTAATATATAGTTGTCCTATAGAAATCATTAATTTTAAAAGTACCATTAATCCATTTTACTATTTCTTCTTAATTTCGCAATTATTATAAGTTACAGTGATCTTTTTGGAAACACTTTACACTTTAAACGCTTAATTATTTCAGAACCCTTTTATGAAAACCGCACATTACAGTATAAAAAAAAGCCCTCCCTCCTCAGCATCGTTAAGTCGGTTCCTGCCTACTTTTTACATGTTTTTTTTTTCCTTTTCAAGAACAAAATATCTATCTTATTTAAAATCAAATTTGAAGTGTGCATGAGTAAGGCGATGATGTCTTTAAATGATCCTAATCAAATTTGGCAAGTCGTTTTTGGGTGCAGAAAGAAGAGTTGACTTCGTTTTTGTGCGAAATATGCCTAATACAAGTGGGGGTTTGCATGATTTGCAAGGTTCATATGCTAACCACCATGTTAAGAAATTATCTTAGTTTCAAAACTTTCTTGTGGAACTGAATTTTGTTTATCTTTTATTGTAATTTACCTAATGACGAAGATATTGAATATTATTCAATTTATTCTGCTTCAAAAGCTCCCCCCTCCCCTTCGCCCCTTGTTTGAATTGAGAGAAAACTTAATTCACTGAGCATGACGCAAAAACGAGTCTAATTGTCAATATACTATAGAAAGATGACGTCCTTAGAGTACCCGAAGACACATTCACAAATTATTCCTTAATTCAAATGGAAAGTTTTTTGACCGTAGATATTATTATTAGATTTTACAGGACGTCCTCTCTCCTATTCATGATAGGCAGCCCTGAAGATGGCTTACAATGCAAGACGAAACGTTGGCAGATAATCTTTTAAAAAAAACACTTTTGCTACATTTTTTTTTTTTTTTTTTGGGTCTACCTTGACCGAACCCCAACTAAAATCATCTAATAATTATTCCTTATTATGTAAACAATTATTTGTAAAAAATGATATTCAGTTCGATAGTTCTACTTTTTTTTTTTTTAAATTAACGAAGAAAGTAGCAAGTTTTCAGTGAGTATTACCTAAAAAAAAAATGTATTTATTGGGGTTTCTCTGAACACGTCTCTTAATTTTTTAAAATAATTAAATAATGTTTTATTTTCTATCATAATATTTTTCTGTTGTGGCCATGAATTAATTTCTCACTCAAATGTTCCATTAGGTTGCGAAGAAAAAATATATTTGGGTGCAGAACGAGGAGATTTTTAAAGAGATCCTTGGGCGAATGTACACCATGCTGGAAATAAAGTCGGCTGGTGAGGACACGCTATTTCCCGTGACAATTGTATATTTTAATAACAAGGTTTCGAGGACCCCTTTCCTCCCTCTGACAATGGGAGCTGCCACACAATGACGAAATTACAGCCAGGAGGGGCCATTATATTTCGAGAGGTGGGAGTATTGGAGGGGGGGGGGGATAAAAACTATGTGAAACTCTACTAGGGTGAGTTGTACAAAGAAGAAAAAAAAAACAGAGTAAAAAATATATTGTATTAATTTGTGAGTGGTTAGTCGAAAAGAAAAGGATTGAGAGGGAGGAAGGGACAGAAAAAAACGCTGGTAATTGTTGTAAGAAAAAGAAGAGGGGAATTAGGACGTGTTGTGTGGGACAGTGATGACGGCTGGTTAGCGTCAGACGAAACGACTGAAAGGCATTGTGGGGCGCTGGTTGCAGAGTCACGACTGACCCGCACGACGATCTGGACCTGACAAATTGCAGCTCAGACTGACTTGTCCGTCTGCCGATCTGGAGGAGACGCGAGGTCTGAGGCCCACCGATCTCACTGAGAGAAGAGAGTCCTTCAGAAGTTTCGCCACTCAACTAATCATATCTTCTGGTAAAGAGGAAATTAATTTTAGGCTCTGTGATAAATAAGTTTAATTAAGATTTATAAGCCTTAAATAACACGAAAATAAAAAAGTGTTTCTCTCAAGGTTGTCCATTGAGCACCTTTTTTTTTTAATACATATATATCATATATAAAAAGCGAAAAACTGTTCTCTTCTTGGATGCCAGAGGTTTTAATAAAAGAGAGCGGCTGTTATCGTCCTAGGAAGTTATAGAATACGATTTAAACGTTCGGGAACGTTCGGTTGGGCCTGCTAAAAGAGACAACGAATACAAGAAGTGTAAATAACAAGCGCACTCCACTGTAATGATCTGTAGCTGTGAACTGCACAATTTATTAAGTGTTCGTATTATTTGTTTTTCATTTGTCAGCTTTCAGTTAAATATATAACTCTTAGAACCTCCATCAGAGTTACAGCATTATTTGACAACCTTAGGCATTAAATATGAATTTCAAGTGATTAATAACAGCTGGATTTGTTAATTTTTGTTAATTTTCTCTTTCTCGTATATTTTATCGGAGTTTCACAGAACCACTCTCCCATTTAAAATTTCACCATAATAAAAAAATAATTCTTTCAATGAATTACATTATTAAAAAAAAGCAATAAAATAATTGCAGCTTTAAGAACGAATCTCTTTAAGCTTAAAAAAAATAGAAACTAAATATAATTTCTACACTAAAATATNCTCCCATTTAAAATTTCACCATAATAAAAAAATAATTCTTTCAATGAATTACATTATTAAAAAAAAGCAATAAAAGAAGAAAAAAAATTTTTTATAGTTTAAAGTAAATTTAACAATATTCCTTTACCACTTTCAAATTCCAGTTACCTTAATTTCAAGTTACCTGGGGTTCCATCTTGCCTTATGCCTTATGAACATACTAAAATTAAAAGACAAGAACTCAATCGACGAATTCTATACAGACTCATGAACAAGAACTCTTACGATAGAAAACAAACTGATGCTCTATAAAACTTTATTATGACCAATCTGGACTTACGGAGTAGAAATCTGGGCTGCCTCCAAGCCTTTTAACATCCAAAGAATCTAGTCTTTCAATCCAAAACCTTGGGAAAAATTGCAAATGCTCCCTATTATGTATGCAATTCATCCCTTCACCACGATCTTAATATCCCTTTTGTTCGGGATCTCATTTCCTCTCGCATAACCCTTTTCCACAGTAAACAGGCATATCATTCTATTTCACTATCACAGACCTGGTCTTCCAACTCCAACCCCTACAACCCTTCCCGTCGGCTCAAACGAATATGGCCTCGTAACCTCCTGGGGATATAATTTGAGAGTGATGTCATTGGTCACCTTTTTTCCTCTTACCATTGTAATTTTGTCTCTTTTTTTTCTAGTTCAGTGTAATCAAATTACTGTTATTATGTTAACAGAATATAAGAAATTAATAAAAGTTTCAAGTAAGATTTAACAATTTTTAATTTATCGAATATTACACTATTATTATCGAAGAAAAATATTCTATTTCTAAGTATTGACCACGTATTCACGGGTTAAGAATCAAGGAGCAAGAAAATATAAAATTATATAATTTTCATTGGTGTTGCAAACTGTGCCCAAAGATTGGGAAAATCTTAATTTAATGTAATTTTTAAATATTAGATACCTTGAGACCTTACAGAGTAATTGATCTTTTTTTGCCAATATTTATGTAAATACTTGTTTTTTTACTAAATTTTAAGTATTTTAAAAGAAACTAATGATTTTTGAACTCATGGATAATAAAAATACAATAAACTAATGAATCAATTAATTAATTATGTACTCTGTTTGATAGTAATACGTTGCTGCTTCATAAGGGTAGTCATTTTCAGATTAATATTTTTTTTTCCTCCGAAGAAACGGACTTGCAAAAAGAAAGAAAAGTAATCAGAGGATTCTGTAGGAAGAAGTCCGATATTAGTAGGATGACTCAAAAGAAAGAAGAAAAATAAAATACTATATAAAAAAAAGAAGGGTATTGCGATTCTACCATTGTAAAAAATAGAAAAATAGAGAACGAAAAAAAAATACAATCGAAAGAACAAAACACTGGCTCTTTTTATCCTCCTGTTTTCTGACTCGAACCTCCTCCCCCCTCCACCCCTCTGGGCCCGCCATTCCTGTAATTTCGCTTCATCGACAGTACAAAAGGCTCCCCCCACCACTGGGGGGATGGATAGGCGGGCAGCGAAAGAAGCCAAGTTTTCAATATCAACCCCCAGAGAGAAAGGAACACCTTTTGATGTGGCCTCGAACGCATAAAGCCAACGGTCATGAATGGTCTTTTCAATATTTTTTTAAAGGGGTGCTAAGGTAACCCCCCTCCCAACCACCACCTCTCCCCACCATCGATATTTTTCATTTGAATAATCCAGACCATTCCAAAAACCACAATATAATTATATGTTGACACGAGGAAGTATACGGATATATCTAACTTTCACAAATGAGCTGACGAGTTATAGTTTTTATACATATTAAAAAAAAAAAAAAAGTAAAATTTTCGTCACAATACACTTAAATTTTACATAATAAGTCACTCGTAATAATTTCTGCCTTGTTACAACAATTAATAAGACTGGTTCAAATCAAACTAATTTGATTTATCTTGTTTTTATCGTAGTCAAAATAAAAATATTTTTCTTTTCTACAATTGAGTAAAATATAAATATATATTTGAATATATTTTTATAATGCTATTTAAAATAAATTCAGCATTTGGGCTCATTTTTGTACTCATGGATAATAAATAAAACACAAGGTGTTCACTCAGACCTCCAGAAAAATGTTTAAGACACTATAATTAAAAAATGTATTGGAGGAAGTTAACATTTATTAGATTCAGCAGCTGGAAAAGCTTTGCAGATTTCCAATGTTACCTTAAAGTCTACTAAATTTAATTTTACATTAATTTATACAAGTAATAATGTGGTAGAGTAGAGGAAGCGATCAACCACCTTAGCTATGTTTGTAAATATAAATGTTTTACGTAAAAATGTTAGAAAAAATAAAGTTTGCATTTGAGATTTATAATTAATACTGACTGCATTTTATGTTACTGTTTTTTATGCAGTTGCTACGATTCTCAGCCATATATTTTTTCGAATAATTTTTTTTTTAATTAACTAAATGTTATATTTAGTTTCCATCTTATTTTCTATCTAAAGATAACATTGACTATATTATTTTCAAGCTATTTATACACAGTTTTTACATGATTGTCTCATTTTATGTTCTATGTTGGGGATAATATATAAAAAAATAAATATTTTTATGATGTTTATTGTTCCGTCATTAATGCAGTTTCGTAGAAATTTTGTAACTTAAAATGAAAATTATATATCTGTATTTTATGTATTAGGTTTTGATGATTTTTTTATTGCAAAATTGTCTAATGTTAGTTGTTTATATATTTTTTTATGTCTATTTGATTGAAATTTGATGCTATCTATTTGATTCAATTATGGCATTTGATTTTTTTTCCATTTAAAAGTTACATTATCAAACTTTTGTTTCAAATTTATACTATCTTCATTATGGTCAGTTCACGTTTGTTTTCTTTACAGGAAAAAATAGTATTTATTTGTTTATTGTATACATCAATTCTATTATATTTTTGTTGTAATTAACTAAAGATACAACTGTATTTTTTTAGTTTTTTTAATAATATTTCTTTCTTTCTTTTATTTGTTTATTAATTAAGGACCTTTGTAAATGTTTTTCTTAAATTTTTTTATATTAGTAATTGTCTTTTCTAGTTTTGGTTGAGTTTATGTTCAATGTAGTTAATAATCTATTATACTCGTAAACTACCTTCTTTAATTTAAGACTTTTCATAATGGCATCTAATTACAGCGAAAAATATTAAAGATAATTTGAACTATCAGTTGTATATATTTATTTATATATTTAAAATATAATAAGTAGGTAGCTTGAAAGGAAAGTAGGTGGTTTAGGTTTCTTATAAAGTAGGTTAGACTACCCTATTAATGTAAAATGACAACGGTTAACTCTGACTGTCATATACTTTGATATAAAATTTATGACGAAATAGATACATTCTTTTAAAGTGAAGTTAGTATATGAAGCTTAAATAAGCTTTATCAAATGTACATCAAATGTAGAAATATTGAAGTTAAATTATTTAATTGTAAATTTGCAGTGAATGGAAATAAACCCCTTGAGAAGGACCAAGCTTTACAGATACACACACACCCACAAGTTCAACATACACGTAGAAATTTTTGTGACCATGATTTNGAAAAAAAAAAAAAAAAAATACCTATTAGAACCGCAATACGTACATTTCTTTGGAATTAGATAAAGACCAGAAATTTGTAAGGTGTCATTTTTTTTCTACAATTTTTTTTGGACGTTATTTATTATTCCTATTAAAGATAACTTTTCTTTAAATATTTGCATTATAATAATAAGCATTTGAACTAACATTTAAAAGAAACTATAATGAAATTACCAAAATAAATATTTTTAATGTCTAACTATAATATCCAAAACCCATTCTAAAATTTGAATAGTGGCTATTTTATTGAAAGATTTATTATTATTCGTTTAAAAGTTACCTCACGTTCCGACAGCAGTAATGACGAGTCTTGGATTTTCAATATGTGTGCACCAATCCCTACCGTCAGGTTTTCTCTGGCTACGCCATCCCCTGGACCTTTAATATCGGCGAGTCACGGGCACTCAACGTGCCGCCAGCGACGGGGTATTAACCCCTCGGGGAGAATCTCCTAAAAAGGGACGCGAGGGGATGGGGGAGAGAGAGAAGGAGGGAGCCTTATCGATAAAGTAAGGAGTTCGGAAGTAGGAAGGAGAGATGGGAGAAGAAGGAAGAGGCCAGCACTGAATAATACATGACAGTCTTTAGAAGCAATAAGAATTGGCGAAGGGGCGAGAGACGGAATGTCAAATAGGCGGCTTAGACAAAGGGGGTGGCGCGACTTCCCCTGTCATTACTGATATCTGTCAGGTGGAGGGGAGAGGAAGAGATGGCGCCTGACCTGCATCGGAAGGAGGCTCTGAAGATGACTTGAAGCAGGCGAAACAATGACACAAGTCCGCCCTCTCTCTCTCTCTCTCTCTCTCTCTCTCTGACAGACTAGGGGTGGCTTTCTTGATTTATTGTACTCCTGACAATTGGATTTAGAAACTCCAAGGCAAATGAAATATCTTTAATCATATCTGTGTAGGAATACAAGCAATGGACAAGTCGGAATGTAATGACTGTTTATTCATGACATGATTGTAAAATGAGCTGACTTTTAGGATTTAAGACCATCAACAATAAATCTCGCTAAATTCTCTGCTACCAGCCCTCTCCCACCCATTAACAAAAGCATTCGTCCAAATGGACACTCATGACTTCACCATTCGTAGGAATCCTTGCTCACTCTATCAGAACTTCCGCAGATTTTCAATGAGATAGAATAAATCAGAGTAAATGGCGAATTATATCTTACAGACTTGGGAGAGCAATGACCGTAAAAAAAAAGGACAACAAAACCTGTCCCTTTACTGGACGAGAACGGAGAGTGGGGGAAATAGTCAGCCATCTTAGTTAATGCAGTAGTAAATGTATTCCTATATGGCATTTTTTTTGGATAAAATGTAGATAATTAAAATTGACACTTAATATGATCTACAAACTTTATTGTAATTCAACCAAAAAGAAGATTTTAACCAAATTCTTTCATCAATCTCCCCTTTTACCTCATGTGATTTTAAGGAAACTTAAATTGATTCAATAATTTACAGTAAAAGCCTAAATAATTGGTTTCTATATTTTCAAAATAAAGGGCCTACTCAACACTGGAAATTACTTTCTTAAATTTCTTATTTAATATTCGTTTTTAATGAAAACTGTTAGAGAATTTAAATGTTATAAAAATTATATTTTACACCTGCTTTGTAATACATCATTTTCGCATGATGATTTAGAGATTTTATATTTTGGTTTTTTTCTAAACAGCCCCTGTTCCTTGATCGATTTCAGATAGGAACAATCTCATCTAAAGGTTGTAAAAAAACAAGCCCAAAAACATAATTTTATTTAATCATTTCAAAATAGCGGACGATTAAATTATTTCCCATTTAGATTCGGTAAAGATCTGTTGACAATATTTTTTAAGTACCGTGATGATATCAGCGTGAATAGCTTGATTTGCTTACGCTAAATCTGCTTATTACAGGTCCGTTCTATATATCAGCAATAATTATAAGGAGAGAGAGAAGGGAGAGAGAGATGGGAGAAAGAAATGGGAGTGACAGACATTTTAAGATGGGAAAGTTTTTTTTTTTTTTGTTATAACTGGAGATTTTTTTTATCAAAATTTTTTTAAATAGTTTGCATGTCGGTTGGCCGTCGAATATATACTAGAGAAATTAGTCAGGGTTTTAGAAAATTAAAATACTCTAAAATTATTGGGTAACTATTTTGGAGTATTTGATGGTTTAGTTGATTTAAACCTGAAACTTTTACAGTTTTATATGACAAATATATATTATAATGCGTAGTAAAAACGAGGGATAGGTCATATGGGAAAATGGTATATAATATAGAGTATAGAACACAAAGGGATGGAGGCCTTTGTAATTCCAAGTGGATCCAAGATTGAGCAAGGTGATAACGTAATCCGCCGACTGGAGGGGAGGAACATACGGCGTTAATATTTGAGGGTATATAAGGAATTTGGCAATAGTTTGGGTTGAGAGGCCTGGCTCTGCATATTTGATTGGCGAGGAAGCAGAGGCACGGGGGTGAGTTCTGTTTAAGATTTCAGCAGGAGCTCCTTTTGCGGTCTGAAGAGGCCTCAATACTGCATCCCCGCCTAATACCCCGGGACTACCGTGGGAGAACTCCTCCTTCCATCAGTCCGATATTGGAGGGAGAACGAGGAGAGCTAGGGTCTTCCTCTAGCCGAGGAGCTATCTCGGTCGGAACCCACAGGGGTGGTATGGAGGCAAAGAGGAGGACTCCATACATTCCGTAGGATATCCAGGTATGGATGGATCACAGATTGAGTACGGTGAAAAGTAATCGAAAGTTAACAATATGCCTAGGTAAAAATTTCTTATTATTAATTCTCATATATTGATAGACAAAATAACTTCGATATCATACCTTCTGTAATCAGTCTTCATTGGTTTCTGCAAACCATCTTCTGTTGGCGAGCGCTTTCGGACATTGTACATCCTCGTGGTCGAATACATGTGTTCACTGTCACTGTCTGTATTCAACTTTAGTACTTTTATACTTAATAACCAGTTGAATACAGACAGTGACAGTGAACACATGTATTCGGCTAGAAGATGGACAATGTCCGAAAGCGCTCGCCAACAGAAGATGGTTTGCAGAAACCAATGAAGACTGATTACAGAAGGTATGATAGTTCTATATTCATTGGTAGTGAAAATAACCTTTTGGATTATTTACCGAACTTCGATATGGCCAGAAGGAAGGTTCATCTCGTTGCAGGTGCAGCTAATTTAAGTCCTTCCCAAGGAATTTGCCACAAAATAAAACCTACAGAAATTTGTTTAGAAATAGATCGTTTAACTATTATCTAATACTTAATCATCTGCTCAGCATGGATTTCAAAATATAACATAAAATATATGTTCAAATGGAGAGTTATTATTATTAGATGATTTTAGTTGGGTTTCGGTCAAAGTGACCTTGACCGAACCCCAACTAATATCATGTAACAAAAAATATATTATTTTTCTTCAATAGATGATTAATCTGGAATATTTTTCATCTGGTCTGTAATATTTTGTGGAAGGGTCATTGACTGTTAATGTGAATTAAACTTGACTTTGACCCCTACAACACTTTATATGAATTTAATGAATTAAATATCTTAATCCCCCATAGAGATAATCCGTCATTTTAAGAATATATAATATTAAGAGGATTATCTTCTAATCTTTGTCACCTAGAATAGGACATATTGTAGAATGCAACTCAGGGGGTGCAGCTATAATTTCCTCAAAAATGTTTGCGGGTTTGCAATTTTAATTTTATTTTAAATATACTTATCCTTTGAGGAACGATTTTCTTCTAATTTGGACCTATTATCTATTTAAAAGTTGAATTTAACCTTTGACCCCTAGGCTGGATATGTAACATGTATGTAGGTGTCTAATAAGCCCCTTCCCATCCAGTTGTTATATCTTAAGAATTATCTTTACACCTTTAATTATCATTACACCAGCTTTACACCTTTAATCCCAAGAATATTTAATTTAAATTAAATTAATTCAATATTTTAATCCCACCCTCCTCTGTTACAATGTTTTTATGCTTATCTGTTGACCTTTGATAGTATAATATTTAATTTAAATTAATTTAATTAAATATTTAATCCCCCCCTCCTCTGTTACTATGTGTTTTAGGCTCCCTTATTATCCCGAGATTATTGGCTGGGCATATTGCTGAATGTAACTTAGAGAGGCTATAATGGGCGAATTTCGTAAAAAATATGTTCAGTACTTTTATTATATTTTAGACACTTATCTTTTATGACGCAAGAATGTGATAAAAATTTCCTCAAATTGCTGATTTTGTACCTTTTTCTTATTTATTTACTTTTTAACCTTTTATTTATTTAAGTTTTAACCTTTGATCCCTACAAACTTAAAATCATAAAAATGATTTATTCTTATTTATTTATTTTTTTCTAAAAGAACTTTTTTTAAGAAAAATATAAACTTCATTTCCCAGCTTCTTTGTGACTAAATTTAGTTCATTCTCCTGGACATTTTTTTTTTTTTTAATAGCAGGGCTTCAATTTTATCCCTTAAATTTTTATGTCATTATTTTTGCTAATTTTTTAAAATTAGGACTTCGCTTAGTCCATTCTTAACTGTTCTACGAACATATTTCCAATCTTCAACAAACTTGACTTAAAATTTTTATTCCTTAGCTTTGGTAACTTTTGGGTAACTACTTGAACGAGTCTTTTTATAGATCTTTGGGGATAAATAACTTGTAATTCTATAATAAGAATAAATATTCAGCAAACCAGATTAACTTTTACTAAATTCTACAAATCTTATCAGAATAGACAAGCTGTTATCTCTGAGTTGGTATAAGAGAAGTAATGACAGCTATTTTGCGATAGCCCCACTCTGATTACTATTTCAGTAATCTAATTCTACAACTGATCTTAGTTACTATTTTAAATAATGTAAACCTAGAGTTTAATGAACTGGGTACAGTCTCTTATCAAATGACGTCACTCTTAATTATTAATTTTTAATGTTCTTATTTTTAAATTTATCAAATGCATATTTATTTTTGAAATAAATTAATATTGTTTCTGATTTTNTATATATATATATATTTATATTGGGTTTCCAAGAAAACGAACTCGAGCTTTCTTATGCAAGTCATTAATTGCTCACTTGGATATTAGTTCCTTTGTTATTAATATTGGGACTGAACTTGGCAAAAAATTATGGAATTAAATACGATATCCTTACAAATAAACTCCATCAATTTTTTTTAAGGACACATATAGAGACAAATATTGATGATTGTAATTCGGAGGGTTGAGCTTTTCTTATTTCCAACCCATGGCCATGTTGTCTTGCACTATTGGCTACTTAGCCGCTGTATTGAGCGCCCATAATACCCTTCCAGCCAATAATATACTGCCTATTGAAGTAATCGGAGAGAGGCCTTAAAATAATTACATCTGGAATTTATGGTATCCACATAGGGTGATGGGGGGAGGGGTGATTTTTTTTTCTATTTCTAGGCGATTGCGGGGCCCCTCTATGGCCGTAGAGGTAAAAGAAAAGTAAATAGGGCAGTATGTCTCCCTGGACTATCTCCCAGACAGAGAGTGTCGCCAGACTCCTCGGTAAATCTTAGGGGCGATATCGTCTCTGAGACAAAGGAGTAATGTTCTCTCTGGAACCACAATTGGGATTTGTCTCTAACCCCACAGAAAAACTTCATAATGGGGGAAAAGCGAATATCACTGCTTTCTCCCTTAATGGCAGTACTGTTCCAAAGACAATTGCGTCTTAGTTGCTCCCCCACTCGGAAATCCAGCTATTCACGCTGATACCATAAATTACCTCAATACCATGCTTACTTTTAACTGAGAACATGATGAAAACTTTATATCCTAATATTTTTTTATTTATCATCAACATCATAATCATATCTACTAAGTAATATGAGAAGGGGCGCCAGGCTAGCTCAGGGGATCCGTACAGGTCTCGCAATCCTGACGCCGCGGGTTCAAATCCCGCCCAGGTCAATCTTTTATTTATAAATAGAAACATGTCCTGAGCCATGGGTGTTTAGAATGGGGTGGCAACCTGTAGATAGCCTCTCCCTCCATGACCCTAAGTGGTTGCAAGGGAGGCTAACACAGCAAAAAAAAGGAAAAAAAAAGTAATATGAGATTTTTTAACTAATTAATATTTAAAAATTTTTTTTTTAAAGGTTTATAATTATTTTTAGTAGTATAGAGCAGGAGTCTATATCTCTCACCATCACACCATTTGATCAAATGGTGCCTTAAATTTAGCCCGAAACTTTGGCAAAAATAAATATTTCTACATCTCCCAAACAAAATTGCTGACTAACATCTTCTCATGAAGCTCGAGACGGCCATTAAGTTACTTCCAAATTGATAAGTACACACTAATTGAATGATAAAGCTGATACTTGTAAATATATTCAATATTATTCGCGTTAAAAGCCTTTTTTTTTTCTAGATAAGAGGAAAAAGGACCGAAAATTAGAAAAAGAATAATGACGTAAGTACGTACACAATTTATCGGTGTTTGCTATGTGAAGTGACGTCATCGTTACGGCTGCCTTCCTACATTTTGGAACCTCTGTGGTGGTACATATCTGGGTTATGCTGCGTACACTCTAGTCCTAATGCAACTTGTCTTTTATATATATATAAAAATGGAAGTTGTTTTATCCAAGCAGGTTCTCCAAGTTACATTTATGCTATAAAATATAAAATAAATTGACTAATTAGATCATAAAAGCCGAAAAGTACAATAAAGTAGAGACTTAGTGTCGGCGAGGAGAAGGCTTTGGGGCGAGGGAAACTTAACTTCTCAAATCATTTCTTAATAGGAATTAATATTTAACATCTTATTTTACTTAATAACTTCCTTTTGAATAATTTCGTACAGTTAATTTATATGTTAAAATATAGTATATCCTACTTGCCAAGTTGCTTAAATTTTTTCTTAAAAAACTTAAAGAGGAAGAATGGAGGTTTTTTTTCTTTACTTTTTTTGCTTCGGTCAAGGTATATTATTTTTCCCCCCCCCCCCCCAAAAAAAAGAAGTCTACTTTAAAAGGATTATATTACAATTTCAGACTTATCCCCATGGACAATCTCCAATGGCTACAATTTTAAATGTCAAATGAAAAAATAACTTCTTTCTGGGATTAAAGTCACTTGATCAAAGAAAATTAGTAATATGGTCTAACCTAAGACATACTAATTATCTTAATATTGTAATATCTTAATATAATATCTAATTATCTTAATATTGTATTTTAGTAGATAATACTCAAAGTAGTATGCCTACAGATGATTATATTAGCCCCAGTTTTGCCATTATAAGAAATACACGACTTGCACACGACTTTATATATGCATATACAAACTTGACGCACACACATATAACTATGTAATAATAAAACTAAAACATGATCAATGTATTCCATAACTATGCGTGTGGGGACCATAAAATGTTATAATACTAAAATAAACCTTATTTATTTCTTTGAGGTACATCTAAACTTGACACACAGAGTTAAAATGGTCAGTCAAATAAATTCTATAAAAATTTATAGTTACACCTTTGGTTATAAGATATTGATAATTGAACAGAAATGTGATAATATTCATATATAGCATAGCTGTCAAAATTCTTAAATTAAACCAAACAAAATGTTTGTATACAGTTAAAACAAATAAAAAATAAGCTATGAATTACATAGATATGTAGAAAATCGAGAATTTAATTCTAACTTGATAAATTTAGTCAATTTTCAATTTTAATTTTTGTTTTAAATATACATAGTTGATAATTACTTTCTATGAAATTAAATACGAGTCACAACACCATAAGGGGTGTTCGTATGTCTCATCTCTATAATGGTAGGTTGTTGAAACAGATTTAAAATAAAATAAGTAAATAACAATATAAACAGAAAGAAGTAGAAGGAAAATAAAAACTATCAATATTTTCCGTTGGTGGTTGGTTGCAGATATGGCTACCCCGCTAAAGCCGGCAGTATATTTTATTTAAGATATCATAAATATATATTATATCAAAATTTCTGTCAAAAAATGAAATATCCCATTTTGGTTAGGAGGGAATACTTGAGGGTTTATCTCCTCTGATCGGAGGGTTGAACCGACTTTCACGTCAGCTTCATCCCTTCAGTATGGGTCAATAAAAAAAAAAAAAAATCCTCCCTCCGAGCAAACTCTGTGGGGTACTACCCTTCCTCCTAAATACGGATAAAGTTCATTCGGCAAATCCATCCGTAAGTGGCCACTCTTCTGTAACATCCCCCTCCCCCTGGCTTTCCTTCATATCTCCAACTCAGATCCATGACAAACATGGAAGAACAGTTTCCTTTTCACGGTGAATGCTTAAGGAATTATTTTTAACCACCTTTTATCTCTTAAGCTCAATACATAATTTAATTGAGAAAAAAATGCATTTTTCACCAATTTTGTTCTGTAAATTATTTTCTAAATAGCAATTATTTAAATGTTATAACTATAACTTTAGTTTATTTCCTAAAAAGTAACCTTCTCTTACATAATTTATAGATGAAATTCATAATGTAAAAAAGATACTGTATTAGGTTCGTATTCTTATACGCCACTTCTTAAACTAAAGAATGTATTTTTGTATTCTATAATTATTATATTGGTAACAATAGAACACAGATATTAAATATATAAAAATAAATGTTATGTCTCCCTAAAGGAGCCATCCCACTTTTCACGTAGCTTTCGTGACGGTTTTACCTGATTTTTGAGGTATTTATAAGTTTTCTTTAAAATCCTTGTGTGAATACCATCACATCATAAGTAGGTTGTAAGAAAATAATAAGTAGACAAGTCCGGTTCATGCATTAACACACGAATTTTATTTATTACATAAAATATTCTCTTTTAGTGAGGGATAAGCCAAGTAATGCGCAATTGGGTTCGTAGTGTTAAAATAATTATGATTATGAGTAATGACATTTTGTTGGTAGTGAGAACCAAAGAAGTAGGACTGAAGGCTGCCTGCTTTGGTTTAGTGCGCTTTGACTTCCTTGGATAATATTTGAGAGATGCTCATATAATGTCATATAGCTGTATGTAGAGACGATGACATGATTATTATGCAACTACATCTAATTAATTTAAAAAAAAAAAAAAAAAGGTACTTACAGGTGGAACTCAGTACCCCACAGCTCAGTCTCTTTCCATGTATCAGCTTGGTCATTCAATTAATAAATTTATCAATTTGTAGATCATTAGACGACCGTCGAGCTCTATAAGGAGAGTTTAGTAAGGAATTTGGTCGAGGGAGCTGAAGAATTAAAAACTGATTCCTAAACAAAAGTTTATTTTATTTTATTTTCGCCAACGTTTCGGATTAAATATCAGGCTTTTATAAGGGGGAGAGAGAGAGACTCCTACTCTGTCTTTATCTCTCCCTCCCTCTCTCTATACACACACACACACACACATATATATATATAATCTTATACTGGGGTCATAGAGAGAGAGGCTATCTCCAGGTTGTACTGATCCTCGTGTTTTATGTCTTTTGTCTTCACCTATCAGACATACCGTGAAGATACCAATGATTTTCGCTGAGTTTACCCCTCATGCCTCCATCTTGGACAAACATATACAATGATCGGTTAAAAGTTGAGTTACTTTTCAAAAGCCGTGTCATGGTTCTGAAGAAAATAACTTGACATTTTTTAAGAAAGCCTGCTAAAATTGGTTTTGACAGATCGACTTCTGTTTTCCTTCTTGAAGTGTTCGATGGACCTTTATTAGGAAAGTTCAACAAATACATCCTCTGACTAAGTAATTGCCGAGTTCCAACTTAAGTTTCTAGTATTTCACATTGAGTATGAGATAGTGACAGGCCATTTCCTGCCGCGTGTCTGGAAATCCCCACGATCCAAGTATAAAAGGAGCTGTTTCGTTAATTTTTACCGTGTCCCCGAAGAAATATAGTTTCCGTTTGGGGGCAGAACGACAAGACGGTAATTCGTGGGGTTGGAATAGGGGGGTCCACCCCCTGGAGTGATAACACACCAATAGTGCCGCCCTCTCTGACACAAGCACGTAAGTGTGTCTCTAACCACTTACTCCGATAAAAAATGACTAATTCCAAGTTCGCATGACCGGAGCTAATTCATTAGTTCCGAAGCTGGAATTAAGTCCGTCTGGGTGCGTATGTTCTGTGTGGGTTGTGTGTGTTGTTTGTGTGATCCTGGCGTGCGTGTTTGGACCCTGCACCCCCCATTTTTCGTATATAACTCAGCCTGCACAGCTTAATAAAGCAGACTCTCTTGACTACCCTTCCAGGATGTAACGCTAGTCCTAATAAAGGTGTCTGCCGCCATGTCCAGGACACTCACAACTGTATCCGCCTGAATACACATTTTATTTACAAAGGCTTCTAATCTTCAACGACTAGTAAATTACACCCAAATAAATATACAACAAAAAAAAATTATAATAATTGCAATTAACAGTTGTCATAAAATTTGATTATTAAATGTTATTTCTTTTTTTACCACACAGGATATGTATTACATTTTAAAAAATTGAATATAACTTACTATTGCTCCAACGTAAGGCACTTGAGAGTAAACAAAAGAAACGATGATTTTGAATCTGTCATCCTTTTTAGTGAAGTTCCGATTGTAGAATATTCTTTCTTTATTCATATAATTTTCTTCCGGGCTTGAGCATGTAGCAAAGCTTCTTCTTGCCAGGTTTTCATACATCATGTGATGACATCTTCAGGGCTGAAAGTAAAATGATCTTTAAAAATATCCTGCCCGTTAGATATTTAGCCCTTTCATGGCAAACTATTTGAGAAAATCGGTTAATAGAGAGGAAGGTTTAGCCCCTTCCCTCAATAGATCAAAATTTTTATATGATTCCTTCAAAATTTGGATTTGATATCCCCAATAGATCAGAATTTATAATCCAATAATCTCTTTGTTATAATTCAAATATCTTCTTTGTTATTTGAGTAATGAATGTATCACATGGTAAGAGTAAAATATAATTTTTTTTATAATTTATATTTTATAAAAAATATTTATTATA
>KZ809298.1:67261-79326 GCA_000696205.2 Oncopeltus fasciatus | reverse complement strand
ACTACAATGTGTATATATATATAAATAAATAAATAAAAGGCCAATTATGACTAAATGTATTTGACCTTAAACCACTTTAAATATATTTAGCCCATTACTATTAAAATACATCAAAACTAGTATCAAGTATTTCAAATCCTGCTTCAATCCATAAATGGAATACATAAATGGGCCCGGGACCTCATCATTGGCTTTCCAACCAGTCTCATAATCAATATAACAATAAAACATTCACAGCCACCTTGTGGAGTGTGGATGATGGCTGCCAAACAACACACAAACAATACAACCGTTCCAATTATTAACATGCTCAACTCACCATGTGAGCTAATTGATTGATGAACCCAATACCAAAGGTAACCAAAATATCTCTACAGTTATTTATTTCTTTGCCATAATGAAAATTCCCATTGTCCAATCAAATTCAATAGTTAATTTTAGTAAGAATCTAACTAATAATACTGATCATATTTTGTTTATTTTTCCATAATGTTTCAATGTTGTCCAGTCCATAGAACCTGTCTCCTACTGATCAGTAATAGGGCTATATCAAATCAAAATAGATGGTCTTAATATGACCATTTGGTCCTTCAGGCCAGATTTCATAGTCAGAATTTGACTGTAGGCACTATGTTTTGTAGCATGCTGGTAGATGACAGCATAGACGGTGTTGAATTACATTTCTCTATACTAAATATCATTGAAAAAACTTATTTTTACAGACATTTGACATTGCTAGTAATACCTCACTGAATCAGATCAAATTTTGCTCAATAATGTGAACTTAGTTTTTGTCTTGCACTTAACAGCTTTAAACCAAATTTCATTAAGGAAAACCCAAACTGTGATCTGTTGAGACACACATACGCGCACACACTAGAAACTATAATTTTTGGTGTCAAGATCTTATCTTGCTAAAAGAGATTTTAGTAAACTATGTTTATAATCTACCATTCTATTATTTGCTGAGATTCAAGTATTACATAACTGCTACACTTCTGTAATAGAGATGTGGTGGTAAGGAGTTGAATTCAGTAATATAACAAAATCAGTTTGGAAGAGTTAACAGAAATCTTTGTATTTTTGTAAATAAGAAACTTTATAAATTACTCATGAGAAATTAATCAGGGTTTCAGCCAGGATAAAAAATAAATAAAATATAGAGGGTCATTATTTTATTTTATTGTTGGCAACATTTCGACTCAACTTGTATGTCATCATCAGGGATAATAATGTGTGGAGAGATCTCCGAGGTTTAAGGTCACACTCAGGCGTCAGCGATAACCTCGATAGCAAACCAACCACCAATCATCATAAATGACTGATAAATAAAATAATTACACCAATAATTTAAAAATTTTAATGGAAATGGATATTGATGTTTCTATTGATTTTTTCTTTTAATTAGCTGAAATATTTCATTAATATTTTGAAATGAATTTTAATATTTTTTTTTATTTAATACCTTAATGGATTAAGAGAATATAAATATACCACTAATAATTTTACACATAAGTCATATATTGTGAAAGAAATTATATTTAAAACATAATAATTTTTTTTTGTATAGATTTTAATAGTTTAGCAATTGTATTTTATGTTACTATTACTAATATTAGAAAAATTATAGTACCTTGAATCAGAATCAGAATCTGATGAGCTACGACTAGGGGAAGAGGAACGTTTGCCTGGCTTTGAGTCACTCTCACTACCAGAATCATCACTATAAATATCACTAGCTTTTAGTTTAGTTTTACTGGTGGTGATTGAGCTGTCATCTGAATCGGCATCATCTTTCCCATCTTTGTCTTCTTCTTCCTCTTTTTTCTTCTCTTCAGCTGCTTTTTGTTGCTTTTCTTCTGCAATGGAAAACATTATTTACTCTATACAACAGTTAAATCGTTTATTACCAGCCCTTGATAATGAAATTAGGTGAATGCGGATTTACCGAGAAATAAAATATACAACGATATTTTTTCTTTATTTTGACAAGGGTTTATTCTATTATATGATTCAAAAATTAAGTTTTCAGAGTCATTTAAACCCTGAGCACCAATAAATTTATATCTGCCAATAGCTCTTGCCTTTAGCTGATATGATATTAAGATATTTGATCCAATTATTTTATGGCATTAGTAAGCTATAATAAAACTGGAAAGAAAGTATTCCTAGAAGACAGACTTAATTTTTTATAAGTTTAGTCTTTACTAACTAAATATCTAATCAATTAATTAATAATCACCTTCATTTATGATGACATTCACCCATATTTTGTGGTGTCACGATTCACTTCTTTAAAAAAATTAAATAGTATGGAATCAGAGATACTCAAAATTGAACTTTTTATGTCTTTCTTCTAGAAAATAAGTATTGAGGAGGAAGAGATGATAATCAGATGGATAATTTCATTAAGGATATATATACACACACAGATGTATAATATATATTCTTTTGCTCCATAAAATATTAATGAAAAATACTTAATACTCGGGAAATTAAGTTTTTTTCACTATATTTATACATTAAAATAAATAAATTTTTATTTCACTTCTACACTTATTTGCAATTAAGTGAAAAAAAAAAAAANAAATATAAATATAATATTTATTTAGGTATAAATTCTGAAATAAAGCACTATTTAGAGCAGTAGGACACTCACTGTTTTGATAGGTTTCAGTTAAATCTCAAAATAAAACTTTAATGATGAAAAAATTGAAATAATTATAACTAAACAAAATTTGAGCAAATATTGAATTAAAATTTCTTAATTATACAATTAGCTTCATTCTGACAATTAATAAAAGACTTATGCAGGAGCTGCATAATCTAAGCAGGCAGATTTCCTATGTTTCATTAAAGTTTGGTATGAGTAATGATAATAATAGGGGTAACAACAACAAATTAATTAAATGGAAATACCACAAAGCTTCGTTCTAGATTGGTTGGGCAAGAAGAGTGGGAAACATAGTCTACCATCATAGTTACATTCATAAATATCTTCTTTAATAAACATATTCATAAAAATGTTATTAAGCAACATAAATGTCAGAAAATGAAATTTTAAACCTATTATGTTCTATACATTTCTTTTTAATCCCTAAAAGTAATGAAGATGTTGACAATATTTTTAATATATAAGACAATATTCACAATATAAGATAATATATATTTTTCTATTTGATCTTTCTGGAACCCCCCCACTTTGACCATTAATTAAACACATTCAACAGTTGCTAAAATAATCTTGAATGGAAAAAAAAAAGAAGAGAAATAATTCTAAGATGATTTTTGTTGGGGTTCGGTCGAGGTAGATCCAAAAAAACACAAATAAAAAAATGTATTTTTTTAATGAAGGATTATCTGCCAACGTTTCGGCTTACATTGTAAGCCATCTTCAGGGCTGTAGAAATACAATGTCATGAGAATACAGTAANATTTTTTATTTGTGTTTTTTTGGATCTACCTCGACCGAACCCCAACTAAAATCATCTTAGAATAATATCTACGGTCAACAAACTCTCTTTTTGAAGAGAAATAATCTCTATTAAAAAAAAATAAATAAATAAATAAAATGTGGCAATATACAAAAACAAGTGATTACACGCTTGCACACGCACACACTCCCACAAAGTTTAGAAAAGACCATATATTTAGGTGAAGATCTGTAACAATTTTTCAAAAGTTGCTTTATGACATTACCAATTGACATATCGTTAAATAATTATGTTTCTATATATTATACAGTAAAAAATTAGTTTCTACTTCTTATAGTCATTAATATAAATTTTAAAATGATGACCAAACAGTTAAATATTCTTATGGTGTTTGTTTTTTGAAAGTTATTTTCTTCTTGTTTATCCTCCGGTACATTTAGATTGATACATACACATTCATTACAATAAAGAAAACATTTTAAGAACATAATTTCATGAATTTAAAATATAGCTTAATTAATGTTTATTCGGGTAAATATAAACTATACTATGCACTTTAACATTAATATTTCTACTATAACAAATAAAATAATAAGAATCGATTGCATATTATGGCAACATATGGGATCTGAGTCAAAAAGTAAAGGCATATTCAGAAAACAAGGAAATTATTATGATTAAAAACAAAAAAGTTAAAAAATGCTATTATAGTTACTGCAAAATCCAAGACAATATTTAAAAAAGTTAAACAAAATGCCAATATAAACTTTTAATGGGAATGAAAGAATCACTTACTTAAAGAACAATACAACAAAAAATAAATGATAGGCTATCTAACATTGAAAAAATTTAAGTTCCTTAATACAATTGGCCTCATTGATACTTTTTTTTTTTTTTTTTTTTTTTTTTTTTTACAGAATTAAAGGTTAGTATCATTATCATTAGCTGTTACAAGAAAAGAGAAAAATGAATTGTAAAAAATAATTTTATTTTATTTATTAGAGAATGGACAATTCAAGCCCACTATCAATACTGTAATATATAAATGTCTTAGCTACGATTCTGCATTAGTATTATTCTGTATTAGATGGCATGCACTAAATATTTTTTTATCATTACTTATTGATAATATATTGGGCTCCAGAAATTCCTGCATTTTAAGCATTATATGGATGGATGTCAAAAGTCTTATCACCACTATGACTAATAAGATAAAATGTGATGAATAAGCCAAAAAATTAAAATAAAAAAATTATGAATGGACAAAAATAGTTATTTTGAATTAAGTCACAAGTAAACACCTAAGTACTGTAACAAGAGGTAAAAACTCAGAACCACTGCTAGCATGATTCAATCATGTCCAGTGATAAAGATATAACAATTTGAATGTGTGTTTAAGTCTATATATATTCACATACACACACACACATACGCAGATATAGCACTATCATTGGAGGATATAAAGAATAATTTTTATTCATTTTAGGAAAATAAATAAGATATATATTCTAATGACTTAATTTATTTCAAGATCACAAAAAAACAATTTCCCATTATTATAAGTAGGAACAATTTTAAAACCAAAATCCTTTAAAAACATTTCAACTTGTAAAATAATCTATGAAATTACAGAATTGTCTACCAAAAGTAATCAATTGAAAGAAAAAAGTCCATTATTAATAAAAAACTGAATAAATTTGCTTACGTTCAATAATCATTTGTTCCATTAGCATTAACATTTCCCACTTATCTGATATTACAAAAATAAAGCAATTCCCTTGTTCTGAACATATGATTTTAAACAAAAGAATTCCTTATGATAACATGCATTTGGTTAATGAGAAGAAATAAAACTCCAAATGATTACAAAATAAATAAAGAAAAAGTGGATGATATTAATGCCCAAAATTTAACTATCACTCCAGGAAAATAATTTCCATGTTTTTGTTTTCTGATTTGTACTATGTTTGAATTATAATCAAATATAACCATGAGCACAATTAATGTTTTTCAGATGATACTGGCTAAGTAGCACAGATGTTAAATCCCCCAACATTCATACTTTAAAGATTAAGAATTAAATAACTTACCAATAAAAATAAAAAAAATTAAATTTGGCACAGGGTTTTGATCATTACCTTCTCTCTTTATTTAGAATAAAATAGTGTAGCTTTTTATATTCATATTGAGTTTATTTTTCATTATGCTTGGTCTTAAGGCACAGACTTAAGATTAGCAATTAAGGCATTTATACAACTAAACTAAGGCTAGAAATAGCTGAATTGAACCAAAACTGTTCACATTGAAAACAGACACTTTTTTTCTCCTAAAATACTGCTATACTAAATTTTCTTGTAAATAGTTTAGGATAATTCATGGTTTAATCATCTAAGGTATTCGACTTCATAAAGAAAACAATCTCATATAAGTTTCAGCAGTATTAGTAATAGAATTTCACAAAAATTCTTTATTTTATTTTATTTTTTTTGTTGTTGTTTAGTAACACATTTTTAATTAGACTCTTTAATGACAACAGATATAAATTTAATTTTAATTAAATTAATACCAGAGATAATATATTTATTCCTAAAATACTATTCTTATTTCATGAAAATTATTACTTTATTTAAAGTGAAAATTAAAATAAATCATTTAAAAACTGATTTTGTGCGGAAATAGCAAACAAAAATCTGTTTATAGGTGAAGGCAGTTGACCCAGTTTATTTAAAATGGAACAGACTGGTTTCCAATTGGATGAAGTCTGATCACGAAAGAAATATACTTCAATATTATAATTATGATAATTGGAATTACATTAACATAAAAATGACAGATTTAACTTAAAGCAAGAAGAAGATTGTCTTGTTGGATTTCACGAAGGAGTTACAGAGGTTCGAGGTAGGAAAGATGAGGCTATAAGTTGTAGTTTTGTAGGAGTGAGATAGAGATTGGATGATGATAAGGAATAAGTCAATTGGAAGTCAATAAGTAGATAATATTTAATAAAGAATAGTACAAAGCATAAAAAGACAATGGGAAAAATATAATTTCTTCAAGTCATAGTGCAGGTCAGTGGCAGATTACAGAGCAATTCATCAAATATATTATTGTTAATTAATCAGATAACTGACCAGAGAGAAAACCATGTAATGCACAATGTTAATCAGAGTGAGAGTATTATAAGAGAGAAAAAAAGCAGAGCAGATGTAACAAGGAGAAAATCACTTAATGCAATAGATGAAAGACAAAAAAACCACTAATAGAAAATAAAAAATATAAATGCCTTTATTAGAGATTTTAATATTAATTCATGTTAATGTTATTTATAGAGGAGCAGAAAGACAAAGGATAGTCTTAAAAGGGGCATTAAAGTAAATAAAGGACAGAGTAAAAGAGGGACTAGAGAGAAAACAAGAAAGAATGGAACTGGAATAAACTGTGATTTGTTAGGCTTTTAATGTAATTTATTTGTATTTGCCTGCGAAGTTATTTTAAATCTCCTTGGATATTTACAATTCAGAATGCTTGGATCTTTAAAATTGATTTTAAGCCTTCTTGGATTTTGCATATTTAAATCAGAATCCAGAATTTGAGAATCATCGACATAAATATGTAAGGTAATAAATAGGTTTTGGAGTATACTAATTCACGTAACAGCAGAAACCCTGGAACCATGATGAAAAAACACTTTTCAAGTAATTTAGAACGATCTGGATAAAATCAAAATAGGATTAAAAATAATTTGAAAATTATTTACGTGCCATTGTAGTCGATCATATTTGAGATGGTCATCATTCTCAATGAGAGGAGACAAAAAAATAAAAATTGTTAGGGATAAAAGGGGTAGTACAAGAAGAGAAACACTGGTGAGGGGGGAGGGCATGATTGGGAAAAGGAAGATCAGAAAAATAAAATATTATTGCCCACATTTTGACTTAACTTGTAAGTCATCATCAGGGCGATAGTAATGTTTGGAGAGATCTCTGAGGGAGGTTTATGGTCACATCTCAGAGTGCAGAAATAAACTAGTTAAACTAAACTCAGTTTAATTCTGCACTCTGAGATGTGACTCATGGTCAGGTTCAAGACCTTCCTTGAAGATCTCTCTAGACATTACTATCGCCCTGATGATGACTTACAAGTTAAGTCAAAATGTTGGCAATAATAAAATAATTACTGAATAATTTCGGAATATTTTATTTTTCTGGCCCTGGCCGAAGCCCTAAATAATTTCTCCAGCATAATACTCGAAGGCCAACGAACCTCTAACTATGATAAACAAAGAGATAAAGTTTGCTTAAGAGGTTCCACTTGGATTATGAATAAGAAAAAATAAGTAGAAGATTATACATAATGGAAATAACAAGATGTAACCCTAACAAAGCTTTGATTGAGTCATATTTCAGTGGTGGATACAAAAAGACTGCACAATGAGACACCTCCCTTAGGTCCCTAATCTTATCATTAATAAAATGGACAGAAAGAAAAACAATTGATAAATAGTAGAAATTATGAAAGTTCTCAAAACACCAATTTATTCTCCCTGTTAGCTGTTCTATAGAAATTTTTTACTAAAAGATCTTTAACTAGAATGTGCATTGTCTACCTCTGTTTTTATACATCCCATACAATCTACTGTTTTGCTCCTTGTTACAGTAATGTTTTTTCTAGCACTCCCTCCGTCTTATGTCTTCATCTAACTTGGAGGCCATTATATGGTTTAGAATTCATTGAAACCTACAATTTTGTCCTCAAGAGGATCATTTAAGCTAATATTTCACATTCAACTACACACCAGTAATGCCTTTTGGATAACAATATACCCTAATTTTGCACTAGACCTTCATAACTTTAACAAGCAAAAACTATAGTACCAAGAATGACTCGATTAGCACAAGAGATTCATTGATCAACTTTACTAAGTTAGTTTTTGAGAGAGGATACCCTTTCAGGAAGTCCTCTTGTTGCAATCCGAATACAAAAATTAATGCTTCATAATATATACCCTACTCCCTTGCATCAGGATCCAATCATGAACTCTTTAGATATAAAGCTGGGATGAGTCATGAACGTTCAGTAAGCTAAGAAATAGTGCTTATTATCCCACAATAATTTATTTATTACAAAACTCAAAAATCCCATTTAATATGAATTTTTGATAATATTTTTGATACAAAATAGCAGAAAATTAAACTTGACAATTGAAGCGACATGATTTATTGATTTTAAGTACAAATGAAAAAAAGTAATCCACAATCATTCATAAAAAAAATGTTCTTGGCACACAGACTTTATTATAAAAGGTTTACTAATTCGATTCGGTATAGAACTCAATCATGAACAAAACAAATAAAATAAACTAAACTCCTAACATATTCCTAAAAAAATGCGGCTCTTAGCACACCACTTTTGTAATAAGACAGTCATCACTGAAATTTTACACAGGACGAGACTATAAAGTTTTAAAAAAAAATACAAAACCTGCAACACACTTCTAAATGAAATTTGCTCTTTGAGACACCGTGTCGAAATGAATTCATAAACGAAATTCCATATAGGACCCTATCTTTTAATAAAAATATTTTTAAATGATACTAAACCTGCAATATAATCTCTCCCATTAAATTTAGTCTTTGGCATAGCCTTTTCATCACAATGGGGTCACCAGTTATGTTTCATATAGGACTCTGTTGTTGTGAAATAACAATGATAATCCTATAAAACAATTCTCAACAAAATTTGAAACAAGACACACACCTTTTGTACTAAGGAGACTTACACCAAAAATCCACATGAGAGGGAAGGGAAGTGTACCTGATAAATATTAGTAGGCAAGTCATGTGTTTCAGTTCTTGGATTGTAACAAACACAAAAAGTATCACAAAAGAACTTAAACTAAGAAAATTCCTCAACATCACATTTGTCCTGCGAAACCTAATCCTATTGTTTCAGTTTATTGAATAATATAAAATTAAAATAATATAAAAACATTGAATATATAATTTATAATAACTGGAATAAACTGTGATTTGTTAGGCTTTTAATGTAATTTATTTGTATTTGCCTGTGAAGTTATTTTAAATCTCCTTGGATATTTACAATTCAGAATGCTTGGATCTTTAAAATTGATTTTAAGCCTTCTTGGATTTTGCATATTTAAATCAGAATCCAGAATTTGAGAATCATCGACATAAATATGTAAGGTAATAAATAGGTTTTGGAGTATACTAATTCACGTAACAGCAGAAACCCTGGAACCATGATGAACCCAAGAAAAAACACTTTTCAAGTAATTTAGAACGATCTGGATAAAATCAAAATAGGATTAAAAATAATTTGAAAATTATTTACGTGCCATTGTAGTCGATCATATTTGAGATGGTCATCATTCTCAATGAGAGGAGACAAAAAAATAAAAATTGTTAGGGATAAAAGGGGTAGTACAAGAAGAGAAACACTGGTGAGGGGGGAGGGCATGATTGGGAAAAGGAAGATCAGAAAAATAAAATATTATTGCCCACATTTTGACTTAACTTGTAAGTCATCATCAGGGCGATAGTAATGTTTGGAGAGATCTCTGAGGGAGGTTTATGGTCACATCTCAGAGTGCAGAAATAAACTAGTTAAACTAAACTCAGTTTAATTCTGCACTCTGAGATGTGACTCATGGTCAGGTTCAAGACCTTCCTTGAAGATCTCTCTAGACATTACTATCGCCCTGATGATGACTTACAAGTTAAGTCAAAATGTTGGCAATAATAAAATAATTACTGAATAATTTCGGAATATTTTATTTTTCTGGCCCTGGCCGAAGCCCTAAATAATTTCTCCAGCATAATACTCGAAGGCCAACGAACCTCTAACNCTTCATTAAAAAAATACATTTTTTTATTTGTGTTTTTTTGGATCTACCTCGACCGAACCCCAACTAAAATCATCTTAGAATAATATCTACGGTCAACAAACTCTCTTTTTGAAGAGAAATAATCTCTATTAAAAAAAAATAAATAAATAAATAAAATGTGGCAATATACAAAAACAAGTGATTACACGCTTGCACACGCACACACTCCCACAAAGTTTAGAAAAGACCATATATTTAGGTGAAGATCTGTAACAATTTTTCAAAAGTTGCTTTATGACATTACCAATTGACATATCGTTAAATAATTATGTTTCTATATATTATACAGTAAAATATTAGTTTCTACTTCTTATAGTCATTAATATAAATTTTAAAATGATGACCAAACAGTTAAATATTCTTATGGTGTTTGTTTTTTGAAAGTTATTTTCTTCTTGTTTATCCTCCGGTACATTTAGATTGATACATACACATTCATTACAATAAAGAAAACATTTTAAGAACATAATTTCATGAATTTAAAATATAGCTTAATTAATGTTTATTCGGGTAAATATAAACTATACTATGCACTTTAACATTAATATTTCTACTATAACAAATAAAATAATAAGAATCGATTGCATATTATGGCAACATATGGGATCTGAGTCAAAAAGTAAAGGCATATTCAGAAAACAAGGAAATTATTATGATTAAAAACAAAAAAGTTAAAAAATGCTATTATAGTTACTGCAAAATCCAAGACAATATTTAAAAAAGTTAAACAAAATGCCAATATAAACTTTTAATGGGAATGAAAGAATCACTTACTTAAAGAACAATACAACAAAAAATAAATGATAGGCTATCTAACATTGAAAAAATTTAAGTTCCTTAATACAATTGGCCTCATTGATACTTTTTTTTTTTTTTTTTTTTTTTTTTTTTTTTTTTTTTTTTTTTTTTTTTTTTTTTTAAATCTGGAACTCTAAATTTGCTGTTCTAAATTAACTTCCACATGATTTATTTATAAATGAAATAAGATTTTTCTTAAAGCCCCTCTTTGGCTTTTAAATATTTCCTAGTACAAGGTTTCATACTTCTATAATATTCAATATGTCAGGTAAATCTATTATATATATAAGAAATAAAAATGAAACAGGTTTCAAACCCAGAGCATACCTTTGATAAGCCTAAGTCTAGTTGATTTACTTTTCAAATATTTATTAACTATTGTAAATTGTGGGTTCCTTTAATACCACACCATAACATGCTACTCTAAATGTTTTAACTAGGAGAGCATGATCTACTCATGGCTTTTGTCAAATCATTTTCTCTTTATTTTATTTTTTGAGAATATTTGGATTATTGTGCCATTAATCTGGTCATTAGAGGTGTCTGGGTCTACAAATAGATCTTTCACATCCATAGCTAATAGTTTTTCCCTTATAAATATTCCTTATTTTCTATTTTAAAGGAATAAAAAAATAATTAATTTTAAAGTATTGTCAGAAGTAATCACCAAGACAAGCAGAAAAACTGTAATGATTTACTGTTATTGTGATAAAGCAGGAGTATGGAGAACATTTAAGAAAGCAAGAATAGGGGAAAATAAGGATGAATAAATTGTAAGGCATTAGGTGTAAATAATATCTGCTTACATCAATATCTATAAATACATTTTTAATTGCAGTAATATAAATTATTTTTAACAATCCTATTATGTCCTAATAGCGTGAATTACATTTTATTAGACTACCTTGTTATATAATTTTACAAATAAA